>JAKTWT010000243.1:0-14268 GCA_030582155.1 Hansenula lynferdii | reverse complement strand
TATTTGTTGATTCAAATCAAGTTAAAATAAAATCAGCACCTGATAGTGCACCACCATTATCATTCATTATGGATTTCACAGGATATTTAGGTAATGCATCTGTACCCATGGGGTTATTAATTTTAGGATCCACATTAGCAAGATTAGAAATTACAGAAATGGGACCAGGTTTTTGGTATACTCCATTAGCATTAACAGTGGTTAGATTAATTTTATTGCCAATCATTGGAGTTTTAATTAATACAGGATTACACAAGATTGGATGGTATAATGATGATAAGATTTTACAATTTATATGTACATTGGTTTATGGACTTCCAAATGCAACAAGTTTAATTTATTTAACTGCATTTTATACCCCGATAGAAGGTGATTTTAAACAAATGGATTATTTGGCATTAACGTATATTTTGCAATATCCAATATTAGCTATAAGTCTACCTTTCTTGACAACATACACAGTGAAACAATCATTAGGTATATAATTAATCTACAGAAAACTTCAACAATCATCAATTGTATATTAAAATATCTCGAAAACGCAGTTACCAAAAAATGCCTTGGCCCTAAAGCATAGCATAACTCAGTATGAGGCACGTTTGCGAATGTTGATCTAGCTATTCTTTTCCCCTCCATTCATCAAACAAATTAAATAATGATGCAGTGAATAGAACGCAGTAGTTTTGTATCATAGAGAAGGGGAAAAGTATAAATGGTAAAAGTGAAACTTTTTCACAGCGCAAATGTTTTTTTTTATACTAAAATTTTCAAGAACCCGCTGGAAAATGGCAGAATTTGGGGGAAATTTTAGGGCATGAACAATAATTATCAAGACACTAAACAAGAGGATTGATCCAATATTTTAATTGATATTACTGAAGACTATGGTGATGTGATATGATGTATTATAGTATAGACTTCGCCAAGGCAGCGTATTTTGAGTCATCGCAGATACATACTGTTCTGATACTGAAAATGACATGTTGTACTGCAATAAGACCAAAAATGATCAGATCAAGATGATTTAAAGACGGTATTTCAGATGGTGATGAGCCAGCATCAATATGAATCGATTTTCATCCTGGAAAGTATAAATTGTAGTACTTTAAAAGAGTTTATTTTGTGTTATGTCTTGTTTTCTTTTCACGGGGTTCGCGATTAATCTTATATAAAAATACGGTTATAATGATAGAAGGAGTCCAAGCTTCAAAAATATCAACAGATACCCAAACATCAAATATAATTTGATTAACATTCTAAAAATGGGCATCTTGATCAAAAGCACAGAGAGAATACCGGTCGTGCCGAAAAGAGTAAGGATTTCTGAGGATGAACACGATGCGATGGGTGGGCTCGTTAGGAGAAATGCCATAAGGGCTCGTGGTGCTAGAACGAATCCTCATGCTACAGAGTCGGTGCCTGCTTCTAGACTGATCAGACCTAGGAATTACGATCTGATAAGACCGTTGGGAAGACAATCATCGGGCTCCAATATCGATTCTGAGATCTTGGACCTGTTGAATGGTGACCAAGAGTTTGAAGATATGGGGATGGTCCCACCTCTGGGTCCAGAGGATCAAGTCAATCAATCACCTCCAATACCGAGACATAGAATGAGAGAACGAGACATGGAGGGGATGACATTAGATGAGCTGGAGAGTAGAGCTCGTGAATTACGCAGGACGTTAAATGAACGACATAATATAAGATTTGATCAACCTCCTAGTGCACAGGGCCTTGTGGAATCCGAGGAACAACGAACACAAAGTATGATCTATGAACTAAGAAGACGAGCCGTTGGTAGAACTAGACAGAGACAAAGTGCTAGAAGAAGAAGAAGAAGAGTTCGTGGTGGTGAACCTGAAAGAATTGATTTAAGTAATTTTTTACCTTTAAGAGATGGTCCAAATGATACTGATAGACTCATACCTGCTCAAATAACTGAAGAAGTGAATCATAGGAATAGACAGTCTCAAAATCAATCAAGTGTGGTGCCTGATGATTCAAGAGATAGAGAACAACGAAGACAAAATAGAGAATCTTTTGTAATATTGGAACAAGGAGAGGATTCATCAGCTAGTGATGATAGTGAAGATCCTTTAAATTTTGACGCTGGTCGTTGAAATTGAATCTATAAATTGATATAATCTAGTCTGTATCATATCTTTAATCTTGTAGTTAGAAAGACAACCGTACTCTAGTTTCCAATGCACTATATATGTCTCATTTACAGTCTGTATTGGTTGAGCTACCTATGTGGTACGATTGGCACGTGATCCTTATAACTAATGTTAACTACCAAATTCATTACAACAAGATTGAACAACCAATTAAAAGGCACTCATTGGCATTCGTCTATAAAAGGCAGGAATTCCCAATTGTCGTATTATTGTATATTACTTATAAATCAACGAACTAACTATTACACAGTCGCTACACTCAACTAGAGAACTAGAGTCAAAACTTGAAAAGATCATACACCTGCTATACTGCATAAAAGAATGAGCTTCGTACTATAGTTGGAAAAAACCAAGGGGGTTCATTTCGGTATATATATATATATATACAATTTGGAGTATGATAAGTTCGTGTCAAATCTAATTAAGTGATCAAATATAGTTTTCTGATCATTGTAAATTTTCGGAAATAGTCGCCGGCGATGTAAAAATACAAAGCTGGTAAGGTTTAAGGATTAGGTAAGCAGCGGAGGCTGCTAATAATGAAGACTTGTACAGAATGAACAATACAGCATGAATAATTGTAGTTCACAACCTCAATTTATAAGAAACTATACAATAGACATTGAAGAGGATCTAGGACCTCTATTTATACTTGCACAGTTCACATCAGTGAATGCTCAGTTTGATGATTGACAAGGACACTCTTAAGTAAATTCTATTCTAGAATTCTCTATATCAAAACAGGCGAGAGCTTTTTGTAACTCATTCAAATAATCTTATATACATGCCATGAGTGGCTATTCAATAGTGTCATAAAATCTCATTAAATAATAAGTTGATCATGAACCCTTAATCAATTCAAAACAACCTGATCAGATACAAAAATATATTTGATATATAAATAATATGGAGACTGGACAATTTGACGCTGAAATCTTCCTATCCAAACACGAGGAGGAAGTTATAATCAATTCTTTAAAAGAATTCTCAAAGGATTTGAGTGACATAGATTTCAATAAAATCTTCCAAGGTATTGATGAAGACTTCAATGTTATTAATATTAATGGAGCAATCTTACAAAGCAATAAATTCATTGAGTTATATTTGGAATTGGTCAAAGCTAGGCTTCGGAAAATAAAGATCTCCATTAAAGAGAATAAAACACCAGAGTCTGTTGGAAGAGTTTTCGTGTGTTTTTATAAGTTGTTATTAGTTTGCCCCTACAATTTCCACGACAAGGGCTGGATGGAAAATAGGGTGGTGGCACATGGAAGCTCTACAAATACCGGCGATGCAGACCTGTCCAAAGAACCCTTGATGGATATATCTGATGGTAAAGCGTCCATTGGTCAGCTGGAAACATTGATGTTGGTGCTTAAGGATAACATTGTTGATTTTGAAGCGAAAGCCAATGTGATTTTGTGTAAGAATGGTAAATATGTTAAAGATTTATTGGAGGTTATCGAGCAAGGTATAGAAGATTTAAGATATATTTATCGGGGATCCCAGGATAGATTCACAGGAATTCCTGAGGTTG
The DNA here is from genome assembly GCA_030582155.1 of Hansenula lynferdii. Lineage (NCBI taxonomy): Eukaryota > Fungi > Ascomycota > Saccharomycetes > Phaffomycetales > Wickerhamomycetaceae > Hansenula > Hansenula lynferdii. Next base: position 10,551 of record JAKTWT010000243.1, on the reverse strand, counting down.
AGATTGAAGGCGAAATCAAACAAAGCTTGGCAAGCTGCATTACTAGATTGTGGAACTTTATACATTCTGATAATAAGGTCGAGGCAATTCGTCAAAAGCATCTCACATACAAATTTTCAGCCTCCCCAAATGCGAAACGGTACCCATTAACACCTGATATATTGATAAATGGGGAGAAGGGTGATATAGTTCCAATAGAGGTCAAGAGACCTCCGCTCAGAAATCCACCAAGCTCCAAAACCAGAGACAAAATTGTGAAACAAGGCATCAAAGAGATGTATGCTATAGATGCAGATATCGGTATCTTGACAGATGCTTATGTCTTCTGCATAATAGCAGTACCAAATCCAAAAGAACTAGCTCATGAAGTTGTCTTGGATCAAAATGGGAACCCGATGTTGAGCACAAACTTGATGTTAATGACATTAGAATCGGGTCAAGTTCACTTCGGATTCATAGAGGGTCTGTACAGTGAACAGCTTCAAAATCAATTATCAAAATATGCAACATCTCCGAATTTGCTTTTGTTATCCATATTGATGGAAACAGAGAAACGATTTGGCACCATTCGACGCTGCTCAGGTATTTCTCATTTGATTTCTAAACTGATGGTTAGTGATTACAAATTAGGTTACAGAGATAGACCACCGTCTTCAAGTGATACTGGAACACCGAAAGGTTCGAGATCGGACCATGGAAACGACTCTCAACGTTCAAAAAGATCGAGACCAGGGTCTCAAAGTTCAAGTGAGGCAACGACTGCAAATTCTGGACATGAATTTATGGGAGGAATTTCTAAGGGCCAAGGGAGAAAACACAATCACTTATTTGATTCATCTACGAATGATTATAATAGCTCTAGAGATAATTGTGACTATGTCGATCAAGAAGAAGTTTTCTCTTCTTTTAAAAATGACATATACTTAAGGTTCCAAAAACCTGGTTATTTCAATGAGTTCCTAACAACTAAATTGAAGAGAGACTATACATCCGTTGTATGTACCATCACAACGGCTAATCTTAAAAGAATGATCGAAGATGGTGCATTAGATGGTGATGAACACCTCGAGAAATTGTCCGAGTTCAATCGAGAAACGATCTTTGTTATCAAGTGTACAGTCGACGATGATTATGGAGCTCGTTGTCATTTCAATGAATTAAATGCTTATTCAAAGATTGAAGAGTTTAACAAGAGCCAAAAATTCAACGACATTCAGATTCATTCCCCAAAGGTTATATTTAGTACGTCTTCCAGAATATATGGATTGTGTACAGTTACTGAGCACCTTGAAGGAATTGCACCAATGTATGTTGATGAGCATGAAAAGGAGGAGTTTAAACAATTGGGTATGATCCAATTGAAGCTTCTACATGACAAAGTGGGTATACTTCACGGAGATCTTCATCAGAACAACATACTTGCGGATGAGGCTCTAAAAAGGGTTCAAATTATTGATTTTCAAACTGCTAAATTTAGAGGCTCCTTGGAGGAATGGGATGATGGTGAGTTAAACCGAAGAGAACAGGTTGATTTTGAAGAAGAGACTCAATTGCTATTGGCCTTATTTGACGAGCCTTGTTATATGGGAAAACAAGGGGACTTCCCACTTTGATATACGGGACCCACTTGATAATATGCATATATACTTTTCAACTAATTTAACTGTAGTTCTTCAATTATATTCTTGTCAACTATTTGCTTGAGAGATCTTTTGGCTGCTGTCATGTTCATCGTGTAAATTGTCTTTGTTATCGAAAAGATCACCGAGAAATTCGACTTCCCCCGAAAACGTGAAAAAAGATAAACTGGAGTCAAAGATTTCACCTTTAAAAGACAATACTAAATTTAAATCTACCAGATCACAATGTCGAACTCTGAGTACGCTAAGAGGGTGCACAATATAGACCCAATCGTCACCCCGGAGGAGATCGACTATGAATCGCTTCCGGAGGGCACCACTTTGGCTACACAGAGCATAGCTGGTGCATTCGCTGGTATTTTAGAACACACAGTGATGTACCCAGTAGATGCTATAAAGACTAGGATGCAAGTGGTCAACGGTGGGAGTCTCGGTGGACAGGTCCTGTCTTCGCTATACAAGATTTCTAGCTCAGAGGGCTGGTTATCGCTATGGAGAGGTACCTCATCTGTGATTTTGGGTGCTGGTCCGGCACATGCTGTGTATTTTGGTACATATGAGTATGTGAAGGCACAACTGATCTCAGAGGGGGATAACTCTCATCAGCCTGCTCGTGTTGCAGTGGCTGGGTCTGCAGCTACGATAGTGAGCGAGGCGTTGATGAATCCGTTTGACGTTGTGAAGCAAAGAATGCAACTACACCATAATGAACAATTGGGGTTTAGAAACACAGTGGCTAAAGTGTATGCCCAAGAAGGTGTACGTGCGTTCTATTACAGTTATCCCACAACTATAACAATGACCATCCCTTTCACTGCATTGAATTTCGTCGTGTATGAAAGTTCTGCAAAGATACTCAATCCAAGTGGTGAACATGATCCATTGAAGCATTGTATAGCTGGTGGTCTTGCTGGTGGTGTTGCAGCTGCCTTGACCACTCCGTTGGATTGTATAAAGACCTTGTTACAGACAAAAGGTGAGAGCAAGGATTTACATATCAGAAACACAAACTCACTCTACGGTGCAGCTAGGATAATATACCAGATTAATGGACTAAGCGGGTTTTGGAAAGGTTTAAAACCAAGAATCATATCAAACGTCCCTTCAACAGCAATATGTTGGACTGCATACGAAATGGCGAAATATTATCTATCAAGGAACAATCCTTGATATTTCATAACTGTATATATACATGAGAATAAACAATTTAAACACTTTTCATGATCTCTGCGCCACGAGGACAAGAATCTTGGAACTCACAATATTTACAAATGATTCCATTTTTCGGATCTAAATCAACAGGTTTGGGATCTCTAATCCCCTGCCAAAATTCTAAACCTCTAGCTGTAACCAATTCAACTTCATCTTCATCAAATTTGAAATCGTGCACTTCGAAAACTTGATCTTGATGGAAATACTCCACACGTAATTCATCACTTGTGAATGATGAGCAGTGCTCAAATAATTTGGCTAATCTAGCAATGAAATACCTTGTAGTTGGTGCGTTTTTCCATTCAATCAAGAAGGGACTTAACCACTCTTTCATATCTTCATTCTTAATCTCTTGGTTTAAATATGTCAAATCATACTTTTCCCGAGATTTATGCAAATCAAAATTCTCATCACCTATTGGTTCACCATCTCTTATTCTTTCGAAATCGTTATAAAGGATATCATGTGTATATATTAAGCCCAAGACATATTCAGGTGTCAAAGGTGCATTTATATCGACTCCTTTTCTTTGACAATATATTTCAAGCCAATGGAACCCCACATCTGTTCCCAAGACATCCAGAAATTTCTTATAAATCATTACTTGATCCTTAGCACTTTTAAGTACACTTGATTGAGATGGTACTAATCTTCTTGAACGGGTTTTAATATCACTCACAACAAGTTTATAATCATCACCAAGCCCTTCAATAATATACGGTGCCTCCTGTAATAACATCTTTATGTCATCAAACTCTTTAAAATATTTCATCAATTGTCTATCAGGATCTTTCGATAATAAAATCAAATGATCAATAACACCGGTGACAATCATTGTTCGTTCATTAACCCCTTCTGATTCCTTCACAACACCAAATTCATCAACAAATCCATGAACATAAATTTCTCTGGCACGTCCGTGTTGTAATAGTGTGATTAATCTAATAATCGCCTCGGTTATAGTATCAACGTATTGATCCACTTCACTCATTTCCACTTGAGGGATATGTTCTTCGACCATACTCATATCTATAGGTGGATGTGTCCCTTCTTCTAACTTTGAATGTGATTCCTTACCTCTTTTCATTGCATCAGTCTCCACTCTAGGTGCTAATGAATAAATATCATAAAAATCTCGTAATTCACACCATGATTCCGTTAAAATCTTTGTGACACTTAGTCTAGGAAACTTGTGAACAGAAGTATGTGAATGTCCCTGAGATGCCTCCTCTGGGTTTTCTGGTGGCCTTGTATATATTTGGAACGGTGTTGGTGTCGTTACAGGACGTGTTATACCTAGATATCCATCATTGGCTAGTGGGATGTATCTTGTGATGTTTCCAATCTTGACCTGTGAAGCAGACTGTGTGATGTTTTTGTTCTTTGGTGGCTTCAAGGTGAGATCTTGAATAAATGCTGATGACCTTATCATGTCTTTTTCTGAATCTGATAGTTCTGAAAGCTCCAAAACTTTGGTAACAGGTTCCGTTTCCTGAGCTATTGGTGGTGTTGATGGATCATGTGGGACCCGTAGCGTTAATCTTTGGAGTGTTGATGTTCCTATGAGTCTTCTGAAGAGTGTTTGTGGCCTTGACATGTTGCCACTGGGTACTCTGAATGGTTTCATTGTGGTTTGAATTGGAATCTTTGAAGATTTTGTTGATCTTGTGCGATGTGTGCTAAATGTGATGTATCATAAATTATTCTTTGGGGTGTGGTGGATAATAAATAGATGCAATAAATAGAGAGCTTGGTGGTTTTGGAAATTCAAATGGTCTGCCTTTTTATGTAAAATCAGAGTCTGTATATACTAGCCTAGTTATTGTTCAAATTTGGAGATGAGCTCTTGCTTTGTAATTTGTGATGGCAATTTGCGAAATACAACTTTGGCTCCAAAAAGACGAGGCTCCTTTTTTTATGGAATGAGTGTTCCAAAATGTCGTATTTATGAGCTGAGTGGATGTTATGAATTCAAGAATAGCAGTTTTATCATGCAACGTTGATCTCTTTAGTCCTGGTCCATACAAGATGAGCTTGGTTTAAGTTTTTCGTTGAACAGTTGAAGATGCGCGTATCTGTGAGTTTAATCTGCTGTTACGACACCAAAATTAAAGTGATAATCGAGGTGGTTATAGCTGAAATATTCCAAAGGATTCTGTGTAAAACCAGTCTAAAGTCAACGCACTTGAGATACCACTACTCCAGCTTCATCACTTACTATTCCATACTAATTGATGACACTGATATTTCTGGCAGTGCTGGTCCTACCATCTTCTTTTTTCGCTTTCGCGAATTTCTGGTTTTCCAATTTGAAAGTTGAAAAGACAAAGTAAACAAATGTATAGCGAAGTCTTGAATCGAGCATTAAGGGTGAAGAGACAACCAGTTTCTAACGCAGTTTGACAATCTTAGCTGCTCATCTCGCGTTGATTTACTATTGTGTGCAGTGGGAATATAGGCACATACCATCGTTGATCAAGGTACTAGCTGGAACTAGAAGCGAACTAGGATACGTTACTATAGAACGCGGTATTAGGAATAGCTGCTAAACTGTTTTAATCGGGTTTGACTGAGCTTAATCAATCCGGAAACAACAAAGACCGCACTAGATTGAACAGATACATCACACTATAACTTTAATCCAAAATGTCTGCCGAAGTTACAAACCAAGAAAAACCAAAGGATACACAACAACCTGAAGGTGATAAAGCCGTGGATTCATCCGATGAAGAATCTGGAAGCTCTGGAAGCTCTGAAAGCGGGTCATCATCTGGAGAAGAGGAATCAGATGACTCAAATGACGAGGAGGATAAAAAGAATGAAAAAAAAGAAGAGCCTAAAACAGAACGTGAAGAATTGGAGAGTGAAAAGCAAAAAGAGCTCGCCGAGGCCAAGCAAGAATTAAGAGTGGATGATCCTAAAATTTCCAATGATCCACCTTCATCTGATGAACCAAAGGAAACCGATGCTGATGACCATGAAATGATTGCCCTTGGTGCTGAAGTGGAGCTTAAAGATGGCGGTGTGATAAAAGATGGTGAAGGTACAGACCTGAAAGAACCTCAGATATTAACTGATAAAGAACGCTTACCTGCTGCAGACCATGAAATAAACAATGAAGATCAAAGAGCATTGATGTCGTCAGTTTCATCTTCTGGTTCATCTTCTGCCAGCTCTACTTCAGAAGCTGACAATATAGCACCAAGTGTTAATGACTTCGCAAATGATGATAAAAAGACAAACCAAGATGATGTGACTAAATCATCAAAGACAAATGAAGTGGTTGGATCTGAAAATGCACTTTCTGGTGATTTCGAAGGCGACATATCTATACCTGATGCCAATCAAAGCGAGTATGAAGGCGAAAGTGGAAACGAAGATGACGAAGAAGATGCGAGTGATGCAGAGGAAGATCAGATAGATGAAGACGATGAAGATGGTGAAGTACGGAAATCCAAATCTCGCTCTCGTACAGCTGAACCAAAGGTCAAAGGAGATCAAACCAAGATTGACGATCAACCTACCACCGATAATAACACCGCTGACGGTGAAACCAAACAAGAGACAAAGCAAGAAGACGAACATCATCATCATCAACATCATCAGGATCACCATGATACCACTAGAGATGAACAATATATTGCACAAACACATACAATTGTGATACCTTCATACGCATCATGGTTCAATTTTAAATCAATACATCCAATCGAAAAGGAATCTCTACCAGAATTCTTCACAAATCAAATTCCATCTAAAACACCACAGATATATGTCAAATATAGAAATTTCTTGATTAATGTCTATAGATTAAATCCAAATGATTATCTAACAGTCACTGCAGCAAGAAGAAATTTAGTTGGTGATGTGGGAACAATTTTAAGAATCCATAGATTTTTGTCAAGATGGGGACTTATCAATTACCAAGTTGATGCACAGGATAAACCAAAAGCTGTGGAACCACCATACACGGGAGATTATAGCGTTACATATGATGCACCAAGAGGGCTTTTCCCATTTGAATCTTTTAAACCAGATCTAAGTCAACCTAAACTTGAAAAATTAAAAGAAATCAAAGGTGTCAAGAGAGATTTAAATAGTGAAAGCAATAATGATGATGATGAAACTAAACCTAACGGAGATGCCAAAAAGCCAAAGATAAGTAAATCTATAAATGATGGTTGGTCAAAAGATGATTTAAAGAAGTTATTGGAAGGATTAACAAAATTCAAAGGTGATTGGGATGCAATTTCAGATCATGTGGGAACACATACAGCAGAACAATGTATCATCAGATTCTTAAAATTACCAATTGAAGATCAATTCTTGGGAGATTCTAAACAAAATTTAGGACCATTGAAATACGCACCATATTTGGCTTTTTCACAAGCTGATAATCCAGTATTATCCACAGTGGCATTTTTAGTATCATTGGTTGATCCAGAAATTGTCAAAGCTGCTACAAAGAATGCGATTGATATAATAGATTCCAAAGATGTCGATAAAAAATTAGAAGAAGAAGAAAGTGCGGAAGCTCCAAAAGTGAATGCCGTTGAGGAAAGTGGTAAAATTGCACTAAGTACCATTGGAACTCGCTCACATATATTCCGTAAGAATGAAGAAATTGAAATGAATAAATTGACAAATGTTATTGTTAATACTCAGTTGAATAAGCTAGAACTGAAACTAAAACATTTGGAGTCTGTGGAGAAGGAATTAGACTTAGAGAGAAGAATCTTACAAAAACAACAAGAAGATTTATTATTAGATAGATTATCATTCACAAAGACGTCAACACAAGTTTTTGGTAAATTTAATGAGGTCATCTCCAAAATACCAACGAATGATATCAATGGAATCTCATCACTGGTATCTGAAGCTAAAGAGCTATTAGCAAAACCTATAAGATCTGAATTATCATCATTTGATCTATCCAAAAAAGATGCCAAAACATCTGATCAAATTCGTGAAGAAAATGGTAATGGAGTTAATGGCTTCAATAACGATGATGATGACTTGAAACCAATATCCATCGAGACTCCGCAGACCTATAGATACTGGTCAGGCTGAGCCTTTACTCTATATTGTATTTGTATAATTAATTAAAATTTCGTACTTTATTCCAAAATGTAATTTATCTGGGGATTTTTTTCGCGGAGATCTTGGTCGCGAAAATCTGGATTAGCGAAGCCAATTTCAACACGTCAAAATAAATTAAAATGAGATATCAAGGCCAAAGAATTAGAAATTTTGTTAAGTAAACAGGCTTTTTTCGTGAAGAATGACTAAAGTACATGATAGAACTGCTGTTAGTGCTTCTTCCGGTGCTGAGCAATTGCAAAAAGAATCAACATTCGAAAAAGCGCTTCACTCATGGTCAGAGCTAAATTTACCAAACTTACAAACATCACTTGATGAACCAGCTTCACAGATTCAAGATGTTCAAGAGAAAACACTAGCATCACGTCGTCAATTAGCACAACGTACAAAGGATTTCAAGAAAGTGGAGGATTCTGAAAAATTGAAAGAGATTAAACCATTACTGAAACTATACCAGACAGAGATTGATACATTAACGGAAAGGGCTAAATTAAGTGAAGGTGCCTTTTTAAATGTATATCGTGCTATAAGTGAATTACCAGACCCTAAACCATTGTTAGAAGTTTCATTAGATAGTGTTCTTGTTGCTCAAGAGGTTGATACTTTGAAGAATGATAACGAAAAATTAAGGGATGAATTGTTGAAATATGCAGATTATGAACAATTGAAATCTAGATTATTGAGATTGGAACAAAAAAATGCTGAACAGTTGAGTAATAAATTGAAATTGAAAGAAGAGGAATTGAAAGGTGAATTTGAAGAAAAGGAGAATAATTGGGTGGAGAAGGAAGAGAATTTTAATAAACAAGTTGATGAGTTGAAGAAGCAAGTTTTGGATTTGAAAACACAAACTGAAGTTGATGGGTTAAGGCTACAAAATCAAGGAGATTTTGAATCAAATGAGGTAAACAAAAGTTCAATTGATGAAAATGTAGAGTTTTTGAAAACTGAAAATGAAAATATCAATTTAAGAAACTTACAATTAGAAAAAAGAAATGAAACTTTAAGTAAAGAATTAAGAATTGTCAAAAGTAATATTCAACAAAATGAAACTAATCATCAAAATGAATTGAAATTGAATCAATTAGAAAGTGAAAATGCTTCTCTTGTTGCTAAATTGGAACACGAAAAACGCTCCACAGAGACCAACAATTCTCAAAACACCAAATTGATTAATTCATACAAAAGAGATATAACAAACTTACAAAATGAGATGAAGAATATAAAGAGTAAGATGGACTCGTATAAAGATTATGATGATATAAAGAGAGAACTATCCACTTTAAGAACCATATCATTTGGGCATGGATACGAAGATGATGAAGATGATGATAGCAATACAAAAATTACGGACCATGCAGGAAATGATAGTAATGAAGATAACGAAGATGATGATCAGGATCCTATAAAATCTAGCTCTACTCAACTAGATGAGATTCTTGTTACAAGAAATAAAAAATTGACTAATGAAATTACACAATTTAGATCCAAGTTTGAAGGATTGACTAATGAAATCACATCTTTGAAAACCAAATTATCAGATTCAAATGGTGAAGTTACTAGACTTGTTCAATTGAATAATCAGTTAGAAAATGATCTTAGTCATTTCAATCAATCATCCTCAAAATTCGATAATATGAGTATGATCTCAGGGATGACCAAGGCTACAAGGTCAACAAGACCAAATCATGCATCGCCAGCAAGTTCCATTGCAGCTGGAAATTTTGCTAATGAAACTGTAAACGAATCAGAGTCTTCAGTGTTACCAATCGTCACTGCACAAAGAGATAGATTCCGTTCAAGAATATTAGAATTGGAATCAACATTACAAAAACATAAAAATATTAATAATGATTTGAAAAGCCAATTGAATAAATTAAAACAACAAAATCAAGAATTGTTTGAAAGAACAAGATATTTGGCTTCATATCAACAAGGATCAGTACGTCGTTCGAATGCTCATAACGCAGATCCAGAGAGACAATTAGAAGAATCTTATGAAGAATCATTACATCCATTAGCAAAATTTAGAGCAAGAGAAGTGGAAAGAATAAATTCTAGATTGAGTACACTTGAAAGAATATTTTTAAGTTTTGCAAAGGCAATTTTGGCAAATAAGACAAGTCGAATGTTATTCTTAGGTTATTGTGTTGGATTACATTGTTTAGTAATGGCAATGAGTGTTTATGTTATGAGTTTATATGGTTCCCTAACTCCAGATGTTGGTATTGTTGATAAGTCAACCATTATAAATCCTTAATAAACAAACATTTCCTTCTTATTAGATTGTATTCTACACTTTCCACCCAAAACTTTTACGTATGTGTACATTTTGAAAAAATCTCCCTATAAACGCAAACAAACCCATTCATGAATCACTTATTATATCTTGAAGTACTCTATTTAAATTAAATTTAAGCAGCGATTCTTTTTTGAGTAGCTAATCTAGCTCTTTGTCTGTTGTTGATTCTAGTTGAAACTTCAGTTTTAGCTTTTTCAACAGTTTCTTCCTTTTCAGTTAAAACCAATTCAATGTGAGATGGTTGAGATGAATAAGCATTGATTCTACCGTGAGCTCTGTAAGTTCTTCTTCTTTGTT
>JAKTWT010000242.1:0-14272 GCA_030582155.1 Hansenula lynferdii | reverse complement strand
GGGTATGCCTTGTATTAGGAGAGTCCCACACTGTTCAGTTACTACTGTTCGTGCGTCATTGCATTTCTCTCCTTAGCTTTCATGAATGGCGCCATGAAGCTTAAAAACAAAAAAAAAAAAACACTGTCAATTATTGTATATAGTCTATGACGACGTTATATGTATATAATAATCTTATTGTATAACTATACGAATATTTTGACGACGTAGACGTTTTTCACTTTAAAATTTGCCCGTCAAGTATATGGTTCATTCACGTACGAAGATTTGAGAAAAAATTATCCTCATTTATATTATATTAGTAATTAATGTAGCCGAGAAATCACGAATCAGATAGATCGTGCTCTCTTTCTCTTAAGTTATATAGTCTGTTTTCATAGCACACCTCTAGCAACTTTCAATAATGAATGTCTAGCATCCCATAATGGATATTAACCCATCATCACCAATGCTAAATATAACCAAACAAATCCCATAACTGTATTACCTTCGAAGAAAGCTTTACTCCATATATAATCACGATATAGAGGTAATGTCCAAACGACCCATGTAATTAAGAGAACAAAGAATGTAGCATATAATGCAATTTTTCTATATTATTCCAAAATCTTATCAAGGTTTGGATCCACAGATTCGATTTCCTCAGTAGTGGTTTGATTTGAAAAATCTTTGTCTTTAATTGAAGGTCCTAGTTTTGAATCAGTACCATAAACAATGCTCAATTCACTTTGAATTTTCGTCTTATTCCACTCATATTTAGCAGGCTTGATTAAACTGATGATTATACAATTAATTATGTGCATCGACTTAATATTTAAATCTAAAACTCATTTTGACAGAATGTTCCCCTAAACAATTCAATTTCATATTCAGAATCACCACTCAAATGCTCTTTACTAATTCTTTTATAGCTTTCAAAATCCATAAATTTGACTTGGTTTGAATCCTCATTAATTAAAATATTTTTCTCGTGAATATCCATGTGTAATATTCCAATCTCATAGTGTAAGATTTTCAATTGTTCTATACCAATCTTTATAAATTTCTCTTGATCTTTCCGTGCAATTATCTGATCTGGATGTTTACCTTTATTCTTTTCAATCACGAAGAAGCATCCAATTGCTTTAGCTTCACCAGAAAATAAAAGTTTGGGTGAATGGAATACACGTGATATGTCTTGTTGTTGTTGGTTATGTTCTTCAATCATTTTATAAGCACTCAACTCTTTCTCTAGAGCTAGAGTTTTCGCCGTATCTTCCCATTTTAGTTTGAGATCCTTGGATTCCTTCATCAATAATTGACCCGTTGATTTTACTACCAATTGATGAGATGGATCAGAGTAATCATGTAAAATTTGAAGTTGTTCTCCGGTAATATACTCACCAATAAGTTTGATTAAATTGGACACTTTGATTGAACAAACAATAGAACGTGGCCAATCATAGTTATCAGTCATTATCTCATCAAAGAGTCCAATTTCACGATACTCATCTAAAATATCGGTGGATTCATCACTAGAATAGTCACTGCAATTTTCAATCGCTGGAGATGAATTAGTGGTGAAAACACGCTTACTTGGCACCAACGTAGAGTCCTTGACAAATGGGACAACCGTTGGATCAAAAAAATCATCTAGATAAGAGTCTGCCGTAGTATCAAGGTAGATTTCATCTAATTCTGTAATAGTCACCAGCTTAGAGTTCTTGGTGAATTGGGCAATCGTTGGGTCGAGATCTTGTAATTGTTGATCAGCTTCACCTGACGTAGACCTTCTTGACCGATTGGGTCCACTTGATCTAGAGCTTCGTGTTTCATTTGATTTTTTATTGTTTGAAGAATTTGAATGACTTGACTCACTGGATCCACTTGAACTTTGTATGGCTAATCTATAAACACCTTCTGGATATTCATCCTTGACCATATAATGGACTAAAGTCTTTATTGATGAAGGCAATGGCTGATGAGAATTTTTGTTTAAAGATTTCCAATTCTTATGGATGAAAATGAAGAATAATAAAGAAAGTGTCAACGGACCTTTAATCAAATCATGGTGAAGAGTTTTATTTCCTCCTTGCTTTTTGAAGAACCTTTGATATAAAGATCCGTTTGAAATGGTAAAAAGGTTTAAATTGGTAACCATTTTCATCACTTCATCTTCTTTCACAATACTAATTTGCAAATCTTTTATCATAGGAGTGGTGATAAATGTGAAATTGAACCCATCGGATATGATGCAATTTTGTAAATTTAGGGCTTCAGATTGCAAAATTGCTTGTTTAACTATAGCATTTGTTACTGAGTATTTATCATTAGACACTCTTATTGGGGGCTTCTTCAGCTCCACAGATAAGAGTGCCAATGCCTCTGTAGGTGTCTTGCTTAGTTCTGAAGGGTAATATTCAGTGTTCGATATTACCAAATCCGGAACTATTCTAAAGTATCGACAGTCTTTAACACCAGGTACCCAGGATGATAAGATATCATGTTTCATTACTGTCATATCTTTTTCTGGTTTCAAGTAGATATAATTGAATAATTTGACCAAAGCGTATAGTTGGACTTCAATTGAGCTTTCTATAGTCTGTTCTTTTGTGGATCTATTAATAGACGGTGGCATTTCCTTGTATAATTTTTGAAGTTCATAGACACTATAGGAAATAACTTTTAATGAATCGTAGATACTTCTTTCTGATAAGACCTTTTCAATTTCAGCTTCAAATTCTAATATTTCCATTTTCAACTCATAAAGCAATAAGTGCAAAGCATCATCTTGATCATCATCGCAAACCTGCTTAAAATCCATGAAAATGTCATCACAAGAATAATTTTTGCTCAGTTTTGCCTTAACTGGATGCGATTTCATCAGTAGATCATTCCAAAATTTATATGGACAAACTAGTAAAAGCTTATAAAGGCATAAATATTTTGTTGCTTGTCTTCTGGTCCTGTGTTTTTCTTTAATCTTGACTGCCAGGGTATCAAGATAATCAACAATCTGTGATAAAAATGCAGATATAAATTCAGGACTCTCTTTATCAATACCAACAAACTCATCGTTTAATAAACCATGGAAAATGCTGTAAAAATCAACATGACATATATCTTTCTGGAGCTCTTTAAAGGTGTTTTCCTTAACCCTTGATGAATTCTGGTAGAAAAACCTATTGATCAAATCCATGATTTATCTTGTTTCAAAGCCAGTGAAAACCATTATCTACTCCTTTAATTTATCCTCAATCCATTAAATTAAACTTGACACAAAGCTGATAGGGACGCATGATTGATGTTTAACCGTTAACGCCACCTGGCCCTATCGACTATCACTCAAAAGCTGTCAAAGTGGAACTAAAACTAGAAAGAGTCCGATCGGTGAGATAAAAGATCAAACACCGCTGATGAAGAATAAAGATGAAGCGAAGAGGGAATATGTGGTTTCAATGTCTGAAAAATGTTGAGAAAGTAAGGATATATTATCACGACATGGGCTCGGGTCAAAACCGGTGATCTAGTACAATGCATGGAAATTTATTTGGTTATAGGTGATACTCATGAAGAAGCTGGGGCCAAGTACAAAAATCTTCAACAATATGGTGATTTAGAAGGTGCTCAGGCTCTTTTCAGTGGATGGACCGGTATAGATACTGGGCAATTTGATACAAAGGATGAATTAAGAGATGTGGGTAGTAATGCAGTTAAAGGATTTGTTCAAAATTGGACCAAGTTAAGTCCAGGTGAAGATCCAAATTTAAAGAAAACTAGAGAATATGTTGCAAAGCAAATCACCGTGGGTGGGCTAGGTCCTGTTTTCTATGGTACAGCTGAGGAAGTTGCTGATACTATTCAACATTGGGTTGATGTTAGTGATGTTGACGGATTCAATTTCACATATGCAATCACACCTGGTTCATTTGAAGATATTGTGGATAAATTATTACCTGTCTTGAGAACAAGAGGTGTTGTATGGGATGATTATCCTGAAAAGGATAACAATCAAGTTTTAACATTCAGAGAGAATGTCTTTGGTGTGAATGATGGTAAAAACCCTGAAGATCCAAGATTTGTTAGACCTTCACATCCAGCTTATAACTTAAGATGGCGAAATGGTACAAAAGAGGAATTTGAAGCTTTTTTAAAAGATGGTCAAAACGGTCACACTAATAAGAAACAAAAGACTAAATAAATTACGCAAAACATCTATTACAAACTATTGTACGATCTATTTATTTTGTTTTTCCAACTTGGCCCAATAAGAATCAATCTCTTGTTCACAAGTTTTTCTAACTTGACAATCTCTTAAACTAACAACAAAATCACCAGAACTATAATGTAAATCATCACCACCTTCAGGTAATTCCATAGCTGTATGTAATCCAGCAATGGTACGTGGTGGGATTAATGCAGTTCTTGCTAAATAAATTGGATGCCATTGTAAAATATGAACTAATGCACTTTCGGCATTTCTTGGGAAATTATGATATGTTCTAAATAATGAATCTGACCAAAATTCAACAAGACTTTTAGAAACAAATTCATTTTTAATTATAAATGAATTTAAATTTAAATCAGTACCACTTTGTGTTAAAATTAATTGAACATTTGAAGCTTTTGTATTTTTAAAAGTATGAATAACACCATTTGGTGGAATTAATGGTTGATTTCTTAACATGATTGGATCCAAAACTTTTGGATCAAGTAAATATTTGTATAAATCAATATCATATCTCATGATTAATGCTTCTTCATCTAAATACCAAAAATATTTAGCATTTGGGAAAGCATATTGTGCAGATCTTAATAAAAATAATTTAGCCCATTCAGGTGATGAACGCGTTTCTTTTAATAATGGAGTATATTCTTGTACCCAATTAACATATAATCCATAATTTTTCTTCTGTACATAATTTACTCTATTTTGTACAATTTTTGTTAAATGACTTAATTCATATTTTTCAAAATCAATTGCTGTAACAACAACAATTTCTGGTGAATTTGCTCCATTAAATCTTAATTTACCATGATTTAAAAATGAATTCTTAACTTTAAGCATTTGATTTGTACTATCTTCTTCTAATTTACTATTTAATTTAGAATCTTCATCATCAAATGCATCAGTAAATAAATATTTTTTATTACCATCAGCATCAACTTGTGTATTGAACAATTTATCAACTGTTAATTCCCTTAATAATGGTGCATGTTCAATACTTGGGAAAATCAATGGTGATTTGGTAAATAAATCATTTTTATAAAGACCATGATATTTTGGATAATGACGTTTTGTTGGTGATAATGAATATGAAGACGTGGTCTTATAAATCACTAATAAAAAAACAGATATGGCTAATATAGCACCACAAATTTTGGTAATGTTTTTCTTGATCTTTAAGCCAAGCCCATTTCTTTGTGGTTTAAACTTATTATTATAAGCCAACTGCATTTTCTTAAATTGAAATCCTTCTCTATATGAAATGTATACGTGACAGGGAAAGCTTTATGATAAGATTGGAAGTGTTCTATAGTAAATGTGCACTTTTATGAGCCAATGAGCAACACGACAAGTCTCAAATTAGCAAAAGGACCAATAAACAGTTTCTTTCCACCAAATTTCCAAGCAGGATCAATCAAATTTCCCAGCTTGTTTATATTTGGAATTATTTCAATATTCTCAGTTTTTTCTATTACGAAAAAAATCAAAATACTCGAAATGCGCGCAGAGAAACCCAAATATTTCCTAATCGGGAAGTCTACAATCACAATTACAATAAGTTTCAATATAATTCATCAATTATTCAATTCACAGTCTTTCCATCATCTTCATCGGATTCATCATCATCTCCTCCATCCAGTAGTTTTTTCTCCCAATCCTCCTCTTTTCCTGGCTTCGTTATCTGTGTTGTTCCACCATTAGCAGCCACATCCATTCTTTCTGTTAAAAATACGTTTAAATCATCTTGCAAAGTAGTGATTTTGGCTCTTAGTTTTCCCAAAGGTGTATCATTTGCCCTTGTGGGTTGATCTTTATCCACAGCTCCTGCATCCAGTACAAATTGACTTGGTCCTGTTGTGCGACCGTTTGTTGTGTGATAAGATTCTGGATGATCAGCTGTGGTGAATGATTTTGAGAGGGAAGGACTGGTGTAGTTTGCAGTAGGGTCGCTCATGATCTTTATTCTCTTATGGGACATGTATTTGTTTATGTTTTCCTGAGTTGTAATTTGTTATTTGATCTGATATTTGATATTTGACAATTGATATATTCCTTGATTAGCAGCAAAACTTCCAAACAACATGGAACAAGACCAAATTAAACAGCACTATGTGACACCTTGAGCTCTAGATAATACCCAGAACAATTAAAGCGTTTTGAACTTCAATTTAATCAAATTTAACGTCAAAAACCACAGGATTTACCCTGAAGATAAGTTCTCGAATAAATTTTTTTTTGTTAGTGGAAAAAAAATCCACACATATTGGAAGTTGGAAAGGTCATAGATAACCAGATTTCGGTACAATAGAATCAGCTATCTTTAAGAGAATAATGCCTGGTCAATCATACATCACCGTGGACGCCACTTTGGCGGATCTCATTTTCGAATACGCCTCTGTCTTGGATCTTTTCAACAAAGAGTTGAACTTTGTTGCCAATGTTGAATCGTTTGCCATAACAAAAGAAGAAGAAGAAGAAAGTGAAGAAGATGATGAGGAAGTTGAGTTCAAAGAGGAAGTCTATGCTGAGATCGTCAACTCACACAAATACTTGACCGCTGTGCCGGATAAAGACATAGAAGGTGTTGCCAACTTGGTTATATACATTTTGACATTTTCCAATGATTTTGAATCATTGACTAAACAATTCTTGAGTGAATTGATTAAAGATTTTGAATTAGAAGATGTTAACGCAAAGATCTTCAAGAACAAGAGAAAAGTCTTAAAAGTTGCCTCAATTATCTCTGTCTTATCAAACGTTTTCAACTTGATTGAATTAGAAAATTTTGCATTTAGAAACTTTATCTTGAAATTAGTCTTAAATTTGGTTGATATTTTGGATGATGGTGCTATTTTATTACCAATTGTCTCAAATGTTGAAAACTGGTTAACAAAGGACATTCAAACTAAGAGTACAGAAACTCAAGAAGAAACCAGATTATTGATACTTCAATTAGCTAAATTGATTTCTCCATCAAATGAATTAGAATCACTAAGATTATACGAGTTAGCTATCACTCAAATTCCAAATGCTTCATCCACTTTAATCAACACTTATTTGGTTGAAAATTTGAACTCATCAAAAGCTTTAGATTTAACCAAAATTTTGGAATTAGAAGTTGTGATAAAGAATCATCAAGAATCTCAAGAATATTTGAAATTATTACAAAGCTATTTACAATTATCCACTTCAGAATTTGAACCAACATTATCACAATATAAATCATTAGATACCATAAACTTTGAAATTCTTTTGAAAAAAAATCAATTTCTAACACTATCTAAAATTGCATTGAAAACTCAATCCATTACATATGCCACCATTTCATCATCTACAAACATCCCAACTGAAAAAGTTGAACTATTCATCATCGATGCCATCAAATCAGGCGTTGTTGAAGGTAAATTATCACAAATTAACCAATCATTCCAAGTTTATAAAGTGAATTTAATTGTTAAATCAATTGAATTACAAGATTGGGTTGAAATTAAAGAAAAATTATTAGAATGGAGATCTAAATTGAAAGACGTCAAAGCCTTGGTCGATCAAGCTTCCAAAAAGAAAACCATCAAGGCTTAGATGGACTGTCTAGGGTGTATACATAGCAATTAATTATTGAATAACGAGCTTGTTGTAGAAATGATTTTAGCACTACTTTATAGAACCTTGTGAGTCTAGTCTCTTGAACTTCCCAATCGAAGCCGATGGCCATTGCCCATGCTGCAACCACGCTTTCTTGCGGTCCCAAAGAGACAATCAAACGTCCAAATCCAGAACTTTGCAGCCAATTTGTATGCTAAATAGTAAATTGTTGCTTTATTGGCAAAATTCAAGGCACAATACCGAGAAACGCGAAATTTAGATGCACCGTCAAAATTGGCAGAAACGCGGTTTTTTTCATCGCGTCACAGGAACATGAAGGCAAATCAAAACAAAGCACAGCACAAAGGAGTACAAAAGACTCGAAAAGACTCAAGAGCCTCAGAATTTGCTTGGGTTTGCTGCAACGAAGGTTAAAGACGCTGACGGATCTGCTGGTAGGGCTTGTGTTTTTCTGCTTCAGGTTCAAGTCTGGCTAGGTCGGGAGAGTCTGATAGATACGTGATAATAAAACTAAAGGGTTACGCAGGAAAGTTTTTGAAAGACTGAATTTAAAATTTGTCGAGTTTACTTCAACTTGTACTTTCTCATCAAGTGGTACTCCAGCGGATAAATCAAAGGAAAAGATAACCAATATGTCATTATACAACTCTGTTACTGATCTCCCATTGAAATCACCAACAGCTGAATTACTATTCTATGAAAATCCTTTATCTACTCTTCTTTACGAAATTAGAACTTCAGAATCGCATTACAGAGACCAACTATCCAAGCTGCTGGGATGCTGCTCACCTTTGAAAAGACAAGTGGCTAATGGGTTCACTAACTCAGTAAGGAAATTGATTGCTTATCATACAGATCTTGTTAGATCTTTAGACCATACTGAGGAGAAACAAAGTATGGAGAATTTCGTCAGATGGGCTAATTTGGTTATACCCGTGTATCAAAACTATGTTGCCAACTATCAACTAGATGCTAATAGTTTAAAATTGGAAAATCAATTAAAGAAAACTCCATTGATGAGAATTAACCAATTGACCAAATATTTTAATAAGATTATGGAGATTAATCAACAATATCCACAATTTAAAGTATCACTGGATACTAATGTCTTGAGAAACTTGATAAAATTAGTGGAAATGGCTCGTGATAAAAACGAAAAGGAAAACTTGAGAATAGACCTAAACACTTTAATTTTTGATAATGTCCATTCATTAAGTCAAGGTTATCCAAGAACAGTTGCATAT
The DNA here is from genome assembly GCA_030582155.1 of Hansenula lynferdii. NCBI lineage: Eukaryota > Fungi > Ascomycota > Saccharomycetes > Phaffomycetales > Wickerhamomycetaceae > Hansenula > Hansenula lynferdii. The sequence goes on along the minus strand of JAKTWT010000242.1, from coordinate 5,218 downwards.
TTCACCATCGATGAAGTAATCGAAAGAGATTATTTCAAATTCGATCTGTTACACGCAAAGGTCAATTATAACGATATGCTTGTTGAAGTGTTCCATTTATCTAATAATACCATTGCAATTTGTTCAGTCGAATCTATGGGAAGATCTTTAATGTTCCCACCTTTGAAAAAATCAGAATTTGATATAATTACAAACGATTTAAGTTGCATTCATTTCGAAAATGATGAAGGAGTGGAATTAAGATTTACATGTCCTGATAGATCACAGTTGTCATATTGGAATAACGTTATTGGGAACTTATTTGCTGGTGTTTCAATAGATACAAAATTTATGAATAAACATGAAAAATTGAAAACTTTGAAGAATGAAAAAGTTGGATTAGGTATTAAACTAGAACAACAAGTGTCAATGTTGAGAAAATCATCACCAATGATCTCTAGACATCCTTCATTGAACATGCATTCATCACCATCGTCATCTGAACTTTTAGGTACCCCAGAATTGGCAAATGTGGAACAATTTTTTGCTCAAAATCTTGATTTTGATAATTATACTACACAATCACCAAGACCAAGCCATGTCCCAAAATCTAGTGCAAAGATTTCACTCAAAGATACAATGTCCAATTTGTCTTCACCATCACCTACATTACCATTAAACATCAAAAAATCAGAGAAATCTAACAGATTAACACTTGAAGAATTACCAAATACATCCACAGTTTCTTTACCAAACTTCCCAAATACCAAACCATCATTAAACATTAATCAACAAGTTTCTGGCTCTTCAGTGGATTTATCAAGATTTGATAATATTAAACCAAATTTCAATAAGGCTAAAAAGAGAAAATCCATATTCAACTTATTCACTAAAAAAAATCATGAACCAGAATTTGAAATTGTTAAACCAAGTACAAGTCTTAACAAAATCAAGGAGGATACAAGTACCACATCGTCTTCATCTACAACTACATTACAACCAAGTACATCGATAGATTCTATCCCAACAGAACCAAAACAATCAATGGCCTCATTACAGAAAAATATCAAGAATTTAACCATCTCTACATCATCAAACTCCGTTGATAAATCATCTGATCAACTACCATCACCTTTTGGTCGTTCTGCCGCTAATCAAGGTGTATCATTAACACCAATGGAAGAATCTACACTAGCCAGCTCCACAGTTTTACGTATTTTCAAAAATTCCACTATTGTTTCTAAATGGAACATTTCACAATGGAGTTCAATTGGCCAAGAATATGAAAATACAATGAAATTCGTTTCCACCACTAATGGTGCTCGTTTAATGGTGTTATTCACTAATGTTTCGAGCGTGGTGCCAAAATTGATTATACCGGTAGAGGGCTCATCAATCTCCAAGGCATCTGCATTAGATTTACAAATTAAATGTCTTGCAAATATTGAAACCAAGAGAACAATGATGCTAAATATCAGAAGTAAAGATTCATACACTTTAAAACAGATCATGAATGAATTTGAAGGAGTTAATCAAGAACTAAGCGCCTCAAGCAGTGATGTATTCAGTGCACCTAGCAACAGTACCAGTATGAGTTCTGTTAGTGTTGATGAAATTCAAGAATTAGGTAAACCTGGTGTTTACAAGAACCCAGGAAGTGCAAAGCAAAGTACAACTAGTTTAGGTAGTATTAATAGCTCAGGTTCAAAAGTACCAATTTGTCAAACATTATTGTTGAAGAGTGATGTTAAGATAAAATTACACAAAATGGATGAAGATGAAGAATGGAGACCTGTTTCAATTGGTAAATTCAACATTTCAAGTAATTTGGGGAACCCAGAATTTTCTAAATTTGAAATCCAATGTGCTAATAAGATGAAAGTGGAAAATATTGTGAAGAATGAATTATGTAAAAGATTGGGAAAATCAGGTTTAAAATATCAAATTATTGATGATATGGGTGATGAGCTAAACTATTTGATTGAGTTTAGAAATTCTAAGGAATGTGAAGAGATCTATGAAATGTTGATATAACATAAAGCATAACGATACAATTATATATATGTATAGAATAAACTAATTAATAATCATAAACACTTATAATATGTACACTTGTGTTTTACTTAATCTTTATCCTCTCTAAATGCCAAAATACCAGCACTATTAATGTTTCTTCTAACATCTTGATAATCAACATCGTGAGTATCTTCAACTTCACCCCATTTTTCAGTTTGATATAAAACTTCTAATGTAGCACATTCAGCAATTTTTTCTAAATTGACAATTTCTTCACCATGACTCTTTGATCTTAAGACTAACATACCACTAATCAGTGATTTGGCACTTAATGTAACTTTTTCTAATGCAACCAAATCCCAAAAATCCAAGTTTAATAACCAAATTCTAGCTTTGTTTTTAACTTCTTCAGTTTGTTTATTACCCATTAATCCAACATCAGTATCTAACCAGGTTAAATGTTCACCTTCTGAACAACCCAAAGTTTTTTCAATTTCAGCAATAACTGGTCTATATAATTCTTCTTGCTTAGCTCTTAATTTACCTTCGTATTCAGCTCTTGGTGCAAAGACCAAAAGAGTATCAGTGTCTAAATATCTTAATAAATCTTCTATTATATCTTCTCTAATACCAACTTTTGCCTGAGATTCTTGATCTTTGGTCACATTGGCCTTTTCCAAATCAATCACACGAGACACTAAAGAGGTCAATGGTAAATTATGTGTTTTAACTGATAATGTTGACAATGAAGCCCATTCATGATGTACTAAATGTGCTAATAAACTTCTTGACTCTGGAATTGATAAGAAATTACCAAGTGGTGTTCTTATAGGTTTCCCATCTAATAATATTTCATGAGTTTTATCATTAGATTTAATTGAAACTTGAGACCAAAACTTGGTTAATGTCTTGGATAAACGATTTGATTCATTTGGTAAATTATCTTCTAACTGAGGAGAAACGTGTTGCACTTTTGGTGTAACAGCTGAAGCATATGTACGTATGCTTGATACCACGCGTGGTAATAAAATTGAGCGACGTAACAGCATAGTTGAGGTGTATGGACGTTGTACAGAGCTTAGGGGTTTGTATTGATCTTTGATGGTTAAATGTTGAGTATTTTTTAGTATGTAAGAAGCGCGAACTGACAAGTAAGATTATGTAATCAGAACATAAATAGGTTTTAATTGGGTATAAATAAGCTGAGAAAAAACATTATGCCACTGTGATCTTACTGCATGGTTAATTTCAAATGAATGAGTTCAACTTCTCGAATACATCAGCCAATCTTTCTTCCAAAGCGTTTTTTACTGACCCGTATTACCTGACAGAAGTGCATGTTACGTAATCACAATCATAATTGAAAATCGAACACTTCTTAAATATGTAAAGATTCGAACAATTACTACTATATCAGGTGAACCTATTATCAAAAGTAAAAGTCATGTCTGTCAATCCAGAAGCCCTACAGCAGGTGAGTACTAGTAATTGTCTTGCTATAGAGTTCAAGCTAACAAAACCAGATCCTCGTGGAGATGGATCAACAATTACAAAAAAACAAAGCCGAATTACAAATGGTTCAAGTACAATTAGAACGTAAAAGTGTTGATACTAAAGTTGCAGATGCTACGTTGGAAGAATTACAGAATGGCAGTGGTAAGGATCGTGTATGGGAAGGCGTTGGTAAAATCTTTTTAGCATCTCCTATAAATGAATACGAGGCAAGATTGAAAGATGATCAAAAGACCATACTGGATCAAACTAAGGCTTTGAAAATTAAAAGGGATTATTTGACTACATCATTAGAAAAAACTGTTGATAGTATGAATGCAATTTTAACGGGGAAGCGTCCGGAATGAATCCTCTTACAAGTTTTAATGAGCTTTATAAATAACTTTGAATAATTATCATGTAGACCTATACTGCACTATAACCACCTCTACTACTCTCACCACTCCCGAAAATCTTTTCACCAATTTCTCTTAGGAATCCAGGCAATGATTTGAACAAATTACCCAAGGTCTCAATGAAATCATGTAACGCATCTTGGAAATCAGCAGGAGATTTTGATGCAGTCACCCAGGCACCAAATATGATATAACCACCAAATGCAATCACAAGGATGATAAATAACCAAGTGAACCAACCCCAAGAATCATCTTTCTTCTTCTTATCGTCTCCACCTTTTTTATCATCACCATCTTTTGGTGGTGGTACTGATTTATCATCTTTCAAACATGCAACTGGTGACACGTAGTTTATTACCAATTGATGTAAATCCCAATCTATAGTGATATCCTCCTTTTCAGCACAATGGAAATTGATAATTGGCTTTATAGTATTTGAGCCCCATGAGGCATCATCCAATTCAATTAAAATGTCGGTCTTATTGGCATCTTTAAATTGTGAATTCAAGTTATTGGCAATTGAAACAACTTGAGTCTTTATTGGTGATTCACCTGGTAATAACACCGTGGTTATACCACAAATTTGTGAATTTTTGGGACAATCTTCGATGAATTGTTCTGTGTTTTGGTCACATAAGTTCAAACACCAAGTTGTGTTGGTTTTGGAAGGTGGAGTATCAGATATTATTGAATGTGATGATACTGAAGTTAACGAATCTTTCAATCTATAAGGTGCCAATTTATCCGATGAACAATCTAATGCGGTAATTGATTGCACCAATAGCGCCAGTAGCCATATCAAGCCGCTCTGTTGGAAACCCATTGTGGTATGAGTATTTTATTAATTTAACCAGATCACCTTAGTTATCATGAATGTAATTGGGGGCGAACAATACCTTGTATATTCGCGAAAGACAAATACAGGGCATAGATCACAGATCACATGATCTTATACAGGGCTAATAAAACCAGCACACCCCAACACCACCAATTTAAACAAAAACTTCGCGAATAATCACCTCCTAACAAATTCGCACAAAAACAAAAAAAAAACGAACCCTCCAAAAGCCAAATTTCTTCGCGAATTTCCCAGCTCAAAATTTCTTAACTACGGTGTGTCCCCTAAACATTTTTCAAATTTTCACACAAACTCTGGGAAACTCTGCTTGAAGTTGATTAAATTATCATCATATCAAAACTATACCCACACTGTGACCTATTATAAACAGAACATCAAGACATAATGACTCGTTACGGTGCCACCTCAACAAACCCAGCTAAATCAGCTTCAGCTCGTGGTTCATACTTACGTGTTT
>JAKTWT010000241.1:0-14349 GCA_030582155.1 Hansenula lynferdii | reverse complement strand
GGGAAGATGATGCAACTATTAGGTCAACAGAAATTGAAAAAGATCTTTTAAAATTGAAATATTATCTAACTTATGTTGCTGTTTGTCGAATAGTCATTGAAAAACTAACCCAGTACACTGAAGATGTATTGATCAATGTTCTTAGTACACTGGCTGAAAAGACGTTGTCATTCTTTCGAAAGGCTACAACAATATTCAAAAGACAATGCTTGATAGATTTGGATCCGTTTATTTGTTATAACCTGGTGGATTGTTTTAAATTTATAAGAAGGTTGAAGAACATTGACGTGGAAGAGCTACCTCACGATATCATTGAAAGATTTGCTTTACACTCTCCAATGTTGGCTTCCTCATTATAAGCTCATAAATAATTATAGCCTTTCTCAAAACCTTCAATGGTTTTAAGCTTTGATAACCAGAAATTAATATGTGGGTATAAATTTGGAACATCAATTTGAACAAACTCATGTCTTCTAATAAACGGGAATAAGGAAATATCTGCTACATTCAATCTATCACCAACTAACCAGCCGTTATTTTCTTGTAATCTTAAATCTATAGCTGAGTAAATTCTACCAACTTCTTTCTTGGCTCTGTTAATTGAATTGATGTTTTTCTCTGGTGAGAAATTCAAATGGAAACTCAACTCACCTTGCTGCGGTGAAACAGAAGATGTTGTGAATGTAAACCATTTAACTTGCTCCCAATATAAATGATGGTCAAATCGGTAATGAAATTTATATTGTGGGTCATACTTTGTGATTAAAAATTGCAATACAGCACCTGACTCGAAAATCACAATTTCTTTTCCTTGATTTAGATCTATATCTGTAATTACTGGTATCTTTCCATATGGATTTAGCTCTAGAAACCTAGATTCAAGCTGCTCATTTTTTTCAAATATATCGATTCGTGTATATTGAAATGAAACACCTAAAACTTCTAATAATATCAACGGACGTTTACCATTTGGTGTTCCAGCTGTGAAAACTTTCAAAGTCATGGTCAAAATGATTTATAAGTTAATAATTGAAAAAAACATGTTCGATAGAATGTTTTGGACCATATTTATATTGTAGTTAAAGTTTCGGGGACGTTAGTTCCTCAATCCGTTACTACCCATCAATTTTGTAAGTCAAGTTTGACAAACCTCAAAAACTATGGCTCAAAAAATCCTCAAATTCACCAAATGAGCTCTGATGGTGGTAGGCCTTGATCAGGAAAGCAGTAGAGTTGTTTGACATATTGGTATTGGAGCGTATAGTATTGTCTGACTGTGTAGTTGTACTGATAGGTTTTAATCTACTTATAAGTTTGTAGTTGTCTTGTCCTCTTCAACAACCCTGGCACCTGAAACAGCCGGACTCTTCATCTATTTATATATGCTTTCAGATATCTAGCAGACACCCAATTGATGTTCACATGTTTCATAAAATGCTTCTCTTACTATATGTAGCATGATCGATGAACCTTACACAAAATGTTAATAGCAAGCTTGGTCGACTGTGCCTGAAAGAAAATCTGAACACACATATATTTAGTCTGAAAGCCAATATACACAGCTTACACTGAAGCCCCGGATATTCGTGGTATTTAAGTTCTCAATAATTTCAGTTTTCCCTTTTGTATATCTACTTGCATTATACTCCTTAACAATAAACCAGAAAACCCAAGTGAAAATAATCCCAATGACAAAAACCATTGCAATAATTTCGTAGCAAATAGGGAAATTGGGTGATGTATATACGAAGAGCTGTTGTTATAAATATACCAATATTAATAACCTACCCATCTTGCTCTGGTACTATCGACAAAACTCTCCCTGTAGTTATTCCCGCTTTTAAATTTTCAATAACCCAGTTTTCCATCTCGTAAACAGTTTGAACAGCATGTGTACCCATGTGAGGTAAAGCAAAAACGTTGGGAAAAGAAAGTAGCTCCTCTGGTGGGTTTGGCTCGAATTCGAAAACATCCAAACCAACAGATCCAATTTTGCCTGACTTCAAATGTTTAATCAAAGCCTGTTCATCGATAATCGCTCCCCTTGCTGTATTGACAATAACAATTCCGTCCTTCATTTCACCTATTAGCTCATCGCTAATCATGTGATGAGTCAAAGAATTAAGTGGTACATTTAATGAAATGATATCCGCTAGCTTGATTAGATCCCTAATTGAAGTAACATAAATTGAATCTTCTTCAAGATCTGCTGATAATTTGGATCTATTATAGTACACAATCTTGGAAAATCCAAAAACTTTTGCCCGATCTCTAACAGCCCTTCCAATACCACCCATTCCAATAATCCCTAAAACTTTGTTACGAGGATTCCAACCTTCTTTGACCCCAGCTCCAAACCCCTTTAATGGCCAATCACCTTTCATCAATGCATCGCGTCCAGCACCAAAATTTCTCATAGCACCAAGCATCAAGAATATATGTGTATCTGCAGTTGAATCATTGACAATACTTGGACAATTTGATAATTGGATGCCCTTCGCTGTCAGGGGCTCAACGTCGCATTGATCATAACCTGCACCCTGATGAGCAATAAATTTTAAAGATGAGGGAAAATGGTCCACTAAGTCTTTGTCAAACCTACCAACTTTCTTACCCGTAAGATAGCCTCGAGCAATACCTACCACATTGGAGAACTTCCCTTTCAAGTCTTTAATGAATTGTTCCCTTGTGTGGTCTTCACCGATATGGATCACTTGTGCAATTTCCTCAAACTTTTCCCAGGGGGTTTGACCATATCTCACAGGATCTAAATGTAATATCAAAGGTTTGGACATAGCTTTGGGGGTTCAAGATCATGATTTGGAACTTTTGCATGAAATATATGGCTTTTTGTATGTTTGTTGATCTCGAGATAAGGAAATTTCTCGGGAAAAATGTTTTTGAAGACCGATGCTTTATCAAAAGGTGTATATATAATGGAGCGAATCGCCGTACCCATGGTAACTGACAACTATCATGATTAAGGGTCACCAACATTATGAGTTTATTTGCACACCTACAATACCAACCGGCTGATGAGTTCAACACTCTCCGGACTCAATTGGCCAATGATGAATCATCTGATATAATCGATGTTAGTGCTGGTGTTTATCGAGATGAAACTGGTAAATCTTATATTCTACCATGTATTGAAGCTGCTGAGAACATTGTTCATGATCAAAAGGGTGGGTACGATTACAATTTTTGTCTTGGGATCCCTGATTTTATCAAATCTGCTGCAAAAGTAGCCGTTGGCGAAGAAGCTGTGAGAAGAGGATTGGTGTCTTCATGTCAAACTATTGGTGGTACCGGATCTTGTCATTTGGGTGCAGTATTCCTTGCCCAATTTTGCAAATATAATCGGTTCTACATTGGTACACCAGCATGGCCAAATTACTTGCCATTGATTGAACACTCCAAAGGTAAAGTCACGACTTTCCAATATTATGATCCTAGAAAAAAAAAGGTAAACATGGAAGCCTTCTCAAAAGCTTTAGAACAGGCTCAAACACATTCTGTTTTCATTTTACAATTGTGTTGTCATAATCCAACAGCTACTGACTTGACATTTGATCAATGGAAACAAATTGGTGAAGTAATGAAGAGAAAATCATTGATTGCATTTTTTGACGCCGCATATCAAGGTTTCGCATCAGGATCTGTTGAAATAGATGGTGAGCCAATCAGGATGTTTATTGATATTGGTATTGAGGTCCTAGTCTCACAATCTTTCTCCAAGAATTTAGGGCTTTATGGTGAAAGGTTAGGCTGTTTACATGTTATTTCTAAGGATCCTGATGTTGTTCCTCTGATCACCGATCAATTGAGACACATCTATAGATCAGAGAATTCAAGCTCCCCAGCATTTGGTGCCAAACTAGCTGCAATCGTTATGAATGACGATGAATTGACAACTTTATGGGCTGAAAACATCACTGAACTTGTGGAAAGGTTAAAGACAAACAGATCAAAATTATACACTCTATTAACTGAAAAATTCAAAACACCCGGTGATTGGACCCATATTAAAACTCAAAGAGGTCTTTTTTGGTATAGTGCTATATCACGCGAACAGGTGAGTAGGTTGATTGAAGATCACCATGTTTACCTTCCAAAAAATGGGAGAGTCAACGTTGCTGGGTTCAATGAAAAAAATATTGAAAGGTTTTGTTCAATATTGGATAAAGTTGTTAGAGAAGATTTATAGACATACACTATTTTCTAGCCTTCTCTCTTAGGCTACCTCCATATTTAATCAATAATAAACACGAAAAGAACCCACAAAGCAACACAAAGGCCGATAAAGTATTAGTCCACCCAACTTTAATAGAATTAATTTGTATCAAACAAGTACCTGTACCTATAGCTCCGGCAACATAACGAACAAAACAATTACTTGCAATGGCATCAAGTTCTAACTGGGGTAAACAATCGACCGAATAAGCATTGATACTTGAGAAACAAAAAGTTTTAGCAACTCCGTTACAAAATAATGCAATAACTGAAACAGCCATACCGCCATTATTTTTTTCCAATGACCAGCCATAAATCAACACCGATGCAGGTAATATAATACCAAATGGAACATAAGTCGATCTCAATCTATCTTCAGGTATTCTTCGGCCACGTATTTTGATATATTTTCTAACGTATCTATCTGCCCATCTAACACCGTATAACGATCCAGTCAAGTACCCTAAACCTGGAGCAAGATAAAACAAAGCACCATAGACAGGAATCAAATTTGAATACGTGAAGGCCTTCAATACACGGAATGGATTATATCGAACCCATGGCAATTTTTGAGTGGGATGACTCTCACGATGTTTTTCCCATTTAAAGATTCTGATGGTCTCTTTCAAAAAGATAAACGTCAATACAAACGTTATTAATCCCAGTCCAGCCAAAACCCAAAATATGACTCTCCAACTGGTGTGCCTCACAACAACTCCACATAGAACAGGCGCAAACGCAGGTCCCAATTGAGATCCAGATAGCGTAATCCCCATTGCATTTCCTCTTTGTTGTGGAATATAAATATCACTAATAATGCTACCACCCAATGAGAAAAAGGCAGTTCCAAATAACGCTGTAATAATTCTAAAAACTAAAAACATGGCAAGATTTTGTGAAACAGCAGTCAAGATCGTAGCAATAGTGAAACCAGCAGTGCAAATTAAATACAAAGGTTTTCTCCCATAAATGTCACCTAAAGGAGATGTAACGCATGGCGATATTGCCGTGACTATGCAAGTAACAAGCGTTGAAACTCTTCGGAGATGATGGATATTGCAGGTAAAAAGGCAATTGTGTAGGAGGGTGAGAGGAAGACTGACAATGCAACGATCCACACAAACATCTTTTTCCTCAATGGTGAAAACGTTTTATAGAAAGGATCATCTTAAGGTTCAATATAATCTTCAGTAAATCCTTTTCCTCAAGTTTTCGCTCTGACATTGTGCTAGTGATACTGGAGGAGCAGTAAGTTTCTAAAGGCATGAGCCTCTTAGATCTTGGAGGTTTTTCTTTGCTCACATCTCTTGAAATGCATATATGAGGTCTCTGATCTCATCACTTTCTTATCAGTAATTAAGCATCCAAAGCTTTCGGAGTTCCCACCAAAGTTTTCCGGTACCACCCAATATTCTTATAAACGCTGCGGGAATGTACCATCATGTTCACCGCATATTAACCAGTTATCAGTCCCTTGAAGACTATAAAACGATCCCAAGTTCTTTTTACTCTAAAGTGTGGTGATCCAATCTTCAAACAAATCAAAACGAAAATGACAAAAGGTATAAAAATCGCGATCGATAGGTGAGTAAAATTGACAACAGGAGAAAATTTTGATGGAAAACTAACAACGAGCAACAGAGGTGGAACATTCACTGACATTTTTGCATCTGTTCCAGGAAAGAAGGACTTGGTGTTCAAATTGCTTTCCGTTGATCCAAACAACTACGCAGATGCGCCTACGGAGGGAATTAGGAAAGTGTTGGAATATGCGCACGAGACGAGGATCCCAAGAGGCACCTTGTTGAGTGTTGACACTATCGAGTCCATCAAAATGGGTACGACTGTTGCCACTAATGCGCTGTTGGAAAGAAATGGTGCCAAAGTTGCGCTACTCACTTCAAAGGGGTTCCGAGATGTTCTAGCAATTGGGAACCAATCCAGACCTGATATCTTCAATATCAGTGCTAAAAAATTGGATCAATTGTATGCAACAGTTTTGGAAGTTGATGAACGTATCACTGTTTTAAACTATACAGAAGGTGGTGGTCCTCAAGTGAAAATCACTATGGATGACAAGAATAAGTTCGATGATGGAACATTGGTCGAAGGTTTAACCGGTGACATTGTCCAGATCATTGAACGTCCGAATTTGTCAAGAGTTAAATTCCAATTACAAGCTTTACAAAAAGATGGGATTTCAAGTTTGGCCGTGTGCTTTCTTCATTCTTATTTGTATCCAAATCATGAGCAAGAGGTGGCAAAATTAGCACGAGAAATGGGGTTCCAAGCTTCTGTTTCCACGGAATTGCAACCAACAATCGGTATCGTCGATAGATGTAGCTCCACCGTGGCTGATGCTTACTTGTTACCAAAGATCCAAGAGTATTTGACTGGATTCGGCAGTGGATTCAAAGACGGTTTGCAGGCTATGGGTAACAAACTTTTATTCATGCAATCAAATGGTGGATTATGCCCCTGGGATAAATTTACCGGATTGCGTGCTATCTTATCAGGACCTGCGGGTGGTGTTGTTGGTTGTGCAGAAACCTGCTACGACAAAAGGCCTGGTCATGACAGATCTGTGCTTGCTTTGGATATGGGTGGTACCAGTACTGACGTTAGCAGATTTAATGGTAAATATGAGCACGTTTTCACCAATGTTGTCAACGAGGTACGTTTGACAACACCCCAGTTAGATATTTCCACTGTTGCAGCTGGTGGTGGCTCAATGTTATTCTGGCAAAATGGTATGTTTGTTGTTGGGCCTCAATCTGCGGGTGCAAACCCAGGGCCGGCATGCTATAAAAAAGGTGGACCTTTGACCATCACAGATGCTAATATCTTCACTGGTAGATTACTACCGGAATATTTTCCACATATTTTTGGTCCTAATGAAGATGAACCTTTGGATGTTGATGCTTCCCGTGTCTTATTTGAACATTTGACTGAAAAAATTAATAAAGGTCTTGAACCCGGGGCCAAGATGACTCCTTATCAAGTTGCCACGGGATTTTTGAAAGTTGCAAATGAGTCAATGTGTAGACCCATCAGAACATTGACTGAAGGTAAAGGTTATAACACTGCAGACCATAACCTATCAGTTTTCGGTGGTGCTGGTGGTCAACACTGCTGCTCTTTGGCTCAGGTGCTTAATATTAAAACGGTTTTGATTCACAAATACTCTTCTTTATTATCTGCATATGGCATATCACTCGCTGATGTTGTGGTTGAAAAGCAAGAGCCAGCTTCAATTCCATTGAATGAAGAAAATCTGCCATCTATCAAAGAGCGACTGATCAATTTAGATCAAACTGTTATGTTGGGGACCCAAGAGCAAAACGTTGGAAATGAAACGGTTATAACTGAAATTTATTTAAATTTGAAATATCGTGGTACTGAAACTCGTCTGATGATCCTCAAACCAGAAAATAGTTGGGATGTTGCATCGAAGTTTATTGCACAACATCACCAGGAATTTGGTTTCACTTTGGATAGGGAAATAATTGTGGAAGACGTTCGGGTCAAAAAGATTATCAAATCAACTGACAGAGAAATTGTCAATCCTTTTGAAGAGAGTGAATTTGTTTCCAAGATTGACGCACCAACGCCTGATAAATCAACAAAGGTTTTTTTTGAATCTTTTGGAAGAATGGAAACTAAGGTGTTTTCCTTGGAGAGATTGACAACTGGTACTTTGATCAAAGGCCCATCGATTATTATTGACAGCACCCAGACGATCCTTGTTGAGCCTGATTGCGAAGCAACTATTCTTTCTGAATGTGTCATGCTTGATGTCAGGACTGAATATGATTCCAAACTATCAAGGACAGTTGTTGATCCAATTCAATTGTCTGTTTTTGGTCACAGATTTATGTCGATTGCTGAGCAAATGGGTACTACTCTCCAGCTGACATCAATATCCACAAATATAAAAGAAAGGCTAGATTTCTCGTGCGCAATTTTCAACTCCTCTGGGAAACTTGTGGCCAATGCTCCACATATTCCAGGTCATTTAGGCTCGATGTTTTTGGCTGTTGAAAAGCAACTTGAAATATGGAAGGGGAAACTTAAGAAAGGCGATGTCATTTTCACAAACTCGCATACAATGGGGGGCACTCATCTTCCAGAGTAAGTTGAAAGTATTCTTCACACGTACGTGCTCTTTACTGACTATTGATTTATCATAGTATAACTGTCATAACTCCGATTTTGGGCGATAATGATGAATTGTTGATGGTTTTTGCCGCAAGGGGTCATTTCTCTGACATTGGTGGTATATGCGCTGGGTGAGTTTTGAATTATGCACCGTGAAGATATTCATACTAACATTTTACAGTTCAATGCCTGCTAACTCAAAACATTTGGTAGAAGAAGGTGCTATTATTGAATCAGAAAAATTGTATGAAAATGGTTTATTCCAGCATTCCAAGGTGGTTGACTTACTTTACACCAGACCTGGATGGTATCCCGGATGCAGTGGCTCAAGGCTATTAGAGGACTCGATCAGTGATTTGAAAGCCCATGCTTCCGCCAACCAAAAAGGTGTTTCCCTCACGCAAAACCTTATTGATGAGTTTAGTTTCGAGGTTGTTGAATTATACATGGACGCTATTCAAAAATCTGCTGAAAATGCTGTCAGAGATTTGCTCAAGATGACACATCGTCGCTTTGATGGTTATCCGTTACATGCAGTTGATTATTTGGATGATGGTACTGTTATTGCCGTCCGAATCACGATCAATGGTGAGACTGGAAACGCTATTTTTGATTTCACCGAATCAGGCGAACAGTTTTATAGCAACCTGAACACTCCAATTGCAGTTTTATATGGTGCTATTCTCTATGTTATGAGGTGCCTGATAAGTGTTGACATTCCTCTGAACAGTGGTTGCATGGCTCCAGTGGAGGTGAAAGTCAGAGAAGGCTCAATCTTCAATCCTTCACCTGATGCTGCTGTTTGTGGTTCAAACGTTGAAAGTGCACAGAGAATCACAGATACTTTATTTAAGGCATTTCAAGCTTGTGCTGCTTCACAAGGTACATGTAATAATTTCACTTTTGGGACATCAGATGGAGAATATGGCTCTTTTGGTTATTACGAAACCATTGCTGGTGGAGGTGGCGCAGGTCAGAACTTTCATGGTCAATCTGGTGTTCAAGTTCATACCACAAATACTAGAATGACTGATACCGAAAACTTTGAAAAAAAATATCCATGTATTTTGAGAAATTATAAAATTAATGAAGGAACCGGTGGTTTGGGTAATTATAAAGGAGGTGATGGTGTAATCAGAGAAGTTGAATTTACCATTCCATTGGAGGCTACAGTTTTAACGCAGAGACGTGTATTTGCTCCCTATGGTATGAATGGTGGACAATCCGGTAAGAGAGGTTATAACTATTGGCTTAAAAGACAAGAAGATGGATCTTATAAAAAAATTGCCTTGGGGTCACAGAACACGGTAAAGGTTTCCATTGGTGATATAATCCGTATCGAGACACCATCAGGTGGTGGCTGGGGTACACCTGGACTGGTTGAAACAGAGGGTACTAAGGATATCTCGCATAAAATTCATTACCCTTGCATTGATGCACCATTCGTCCAACCAACAAATTTGACTGGAAGTGTTGGTTTGAGGGCTATCGCACAATCCACTAACTAATTTTATATACAAAAGTTTTTTGAATTATTCGGTAGATATTCTCACCTTATCATCCCAACAATGTTTTTGATCCTTTGAAACCAGCCTGCCCCACATATATGAAGATTTATATGAGTTGTGGCTTCAATCGCGCACGCAAGTAGCTAACTTCTCTTCTACATGGTGGTTTATCACTTAATTTGCATTAAAACCCAAAATTATCCCAATCTTGAATATAAGTGGATAAGCATTTTTGAAGATCTTCAGATATATCATTGTTAAGCAATGAAAAAAGATCTTCGTCGGGTTTAGTTGAAGAACTCTTGATTTCCTCTGTGAATATACTATGAAAGTTTTCATTCAAACCCCCAATGTTTCCTTCGGCTCCTTCATTTAGATAATCAATCTCATGTTTAGGCGGACCGACAGATTCAAAATTGTTCTGATAGATTCCGTCAAGCTCTTTGAGCTTTATTTCGTTTTCAATTGCTGCAAAGTTTCCTGATTCACACATAACCCTATTCAACAATCTTCCTTTTTGAATGACTTTGTTATCTCTATCTTCATTCATGTATAATATTAATAACGCTGAAAACAGGTAGCGTGAATCCCAAAATCCAAAATAGTAGCACAGGTCAGTTTTCCTCAACTTCAAAATTATTAGTATATTTGATGTGGCAGCATCCAGACATTTTCTTAGAGCCTGTGTCATACCAGGGGTGAGATCGATTATTCTCCCGGTTACAAATGAAAAAATCAGCGGTCTCACTGTTATAATAACAATTTGATTGAATCTCAGGTAGATGTTTGCAGGTGTTCTATTTTCCATATTAATCTCAATGTCTTGGAGAGTTGATGGAAGTTCTTGCTGGAACACAGCCAATTTTTCCAAGCAATTCAATATTTGCATGACGGTTTTTGTAGCATTTGGGGTATATAGATCCTGTATCATTTCTTCCACAATATTTGCAAGTTTGCTATTTAGCTTAAGCATTTCAGGTTGGAATTCATCAGTTAAATCATAAACCTCATCAATTTCCACTGTGACATTGTTCTTGCCAACATGTATTGGCTGCCCAAGTTTTGTACACCAGATACAATCCATCACGTAGCATGTCCACCATAGCCTTCTTCTCTTCTCACGTATAGGAGGTGAAAACATTTCATTTTTGCGATTGATTCCCATGGCCAGAGCGGATCTTATGGCAAGGCCATAGAAAGATGAAGCCGTGTTTGATCTATTTAGACCCTGTTGATAGAAAGCAAAAAGTAGTATTGTCTGGATATACCTGATGTTCGGCTGCTCTAAGAATTTGGGGAAAATTTGAATGGCTTGACTATAATATTCCATTCCAGGTGCACCAGTTGTGAGTTTTGTACGTGAAGAATATTGTTTGCCAATCGCTAGAGTGATTAGAAGATAGCATGTCCAAGATGGATCCTTTTGATGAACGTTGAAGTTATGGACCTCATCGATGAAATCACCAACATCAAACAAATAGTAATCCTTTCCAATGGCATTTATAGCCTTGCGTACCAAATATACCATATATGACTTATCGGGAATATGAATCATTCCGTAAAGGTATGAACCATTTTGGTCCATTTCTCTGCCTTGATAGTAATGACGTTTAGCTTCTTGGTGATAGTGTTGGTCACCAAATCCCACTTCCAAAATCGAGTGCATTGTGCTGTCTGATGAGCTTGAGGCCAGGAAATAATCGTTATTCAAGACAACATCACCCCCTTCTACAGAGCCGGTGCTATCTTTGGCTTTGAATGAATCCAGTTGTCCCTGAAGCTCGTCAGTCTTTACTTGTAAAGCATCAAGTTCTTTCTCAGAGACACACACTATTCTATCTTTGGAAGGATAATAGCACTCGTTCCCAGCTTTAATACATTTGCGACACTTTGGTATATCTGTTGGCCGCAAAGTTAGTCTTTGGACTACGAAATCTAGTTTCGAAGCGTATCATACCTCCTGAGCACTTGATCTTTTGACTTCTGCACAACTCACACGCCAGATGTGATCTTCCAGTACTTTTCACTTTCAGTATGTTCACCTTGTTTATGGACATCTTTTTGGTGTGCAAACCAAAATTGCTCAAAATGTATCGGGGTGAAATGGTGAGAATTCCGTTCTATATATCTACAAAATCTAGATTATTGATAAGAAAATCTCCCGGGATCGTTAATCAAGGCAACTTTCAACTTTATGTATATTGTCAAATGCTGTGCACTTGATCCTAAAAGTTACTTCAGGATAAGCAAATGACCAAGCCAAAGGTACTCTATGTCCCATGGGACAACCCTGTTCATGATGATGAAGCTTGGGCTACGCTGAATGAGAAATTTGAGCTTGTTGTTTATGATTTCGAGAGCGTGGAAGACTATATGGTTGAGCTTCGAAAACCCAATTGTGGTAAAATTGGAGCCATCGATGCTATTTGCCGTTCTACTTGGCTGAAATCAAATCCATACATTCACCATTATATATTGAGAGATGAAGCCGTGAGACTGTTACCAGAAAGTTGTAAAATTGTGGTTCAATCTGGTCATGGCTACGATATTGTGGATTTGGACTATCTAAGTTCAAAAAAAATTGCATTTTGTAATTCTCCAGACTCCTGTTCAAGAGCCACTGCTGATGTCGGGATATATTTGGTGCTATCTTCCTTTAGATATTTAACATTTGCTGAACATTGTCTTCGTACTACTGGTGCTTATTATGACTCTCAAATCATCTCGAATATAAGCGAAGATCCAAATGGCAAGACACTAGGAATCATTGGACTTGGTGACATTGCAGTTTTGGTGGCAAAGACTTGCGCGACGCTAGGGATGAAATTAATTTATCACAATAGATCGCAAAAACCTCAGTTGGAAGCCAAGATTGGTGGTGCTATAGAATACTGTGAATCCAAAGACGATTTGCTTGCAAGATCTGACTGCATTTTCATTGCATGTCCATATACCCCATCAACAAGGCATTTGATCAATGATATAGCTTTTTCCAAGATGAAGTCAAAAGTAAGACTTGTCAACATTGCAAGGGGTCCTATTGTTCAGGAATCTGCAGTTATAAATGCCTTAGAAAGAGGTCAATTAGTAGGTGCTGGATTTGATGTTCATGAATTCGAACCAAAAATTCATGAAAAGTTGCTGGCTAATTGGAAAATTACACTTACGCCTCATGCAGGGGCTTGCACTATAGATAGTTTCCGAAACTTTGAAAGAAAATGTGTCAAAAATCTGATGCAATTTTTTTATAAAGGCGAAATACCACATACAATTGTCAACAAACAAGCTATTTATGGACAAGAGTAGATTTCGGGGCTTACATAAATCAATCAGACATTCATAACAATTTTCTAATACACATATTTAAAAGTTAGTTCTTTGTCACCAGTTCTTTCTTTCATAGTATCGCTCCTCTCTCCACTAAGAATCTCTTCTTTTAATCTATTTTCTCTCTTTGCAAGAAACATAATTATAGTAGCTAATAATGTACTTACGCATACACATCCTAATGAGAACCCATTTCCCAGTTTATAAGGCGCAGAACGATAAACTTGTCCAACAATAGCGCCAGCTGTATTCCCCAGCATTTGATTAGTACCCAAGGCAGTTGCACGACGGTAATGAGGTGCTGTATTGTTGTTCAACCAGGTCAAATTCACACCGCTTGTACCATAAAGAGTAAATGCAACAAAATAAGTAGCCAGGTAGTTCACTGCAGGGGAGCAATTTGCATATAATAAAGCGTATCCAATGATACATAATGAATTTCCGAAGAGGATAAGATGATATTTATGACCAAATCTATCACTCAGATAACAAATTGAGCCAGACCCTATGGCAGCGACGAAATAACAAGGGACAGTCAAATATTGAGTCTTCAAGGAGTCAAATCCCATTTGAGTTTTCAAAATACTCGGTAAGAAGGTTGAAAAGCCATATAGAACGATATCAACACAAAATTGTATACCAGATGACAGCCAAGTCTTTGGATCTCTATATGCGGCCCAAAATTCTTTCCACTCAAATTTTTGGTTACCCAAAAATACCTTCGTCTGTTCTTGTCTAATTCTCATCAATGATTTTTCATGTTCGTTTAAGAATTTTGCATTCTTAGGATCATCTGGTAAAACAAACCAAATAACAATGGAAAAAATTAAAGATACCAGCCCTTCAATGACATATAACCAACTCCAGCTCTGGAAGCTGCCCAATGGTTTGATTTTTGTTATACCGGTTGCAATCAAACCGCCAAAGGCACCTGAAAGGCATGAACAGAAAAAAAGGTAACCAATTCTTTTATTTTGTTCCGCTCTTTTATAAGTCATTGTAATATATTTTAACAATATCTAAAGCGACGATTTTCTAAATCAGCCGTCTAACCGTTACTTTTTAGACGTTTAACCGTTACTTTTTAGACGTCAAGACGTCACTTGAGATTTGGTCTGGTGTC
>JAKTWT010000240.1:0-14414 GCA_030582155.1 Hansenula lynferdii | reverse complement strand
GCAGAAGAGGTGGCCGTGGTGGATTCAACCGTAACGGTGGTGGTAGATTCCAAAGAGCTGATCAAGGTACTTTTGTTGATGGTAAACATGTTCCAGGTCAAGCAAGCGAAAGAATTGAAAAAGAATTGTTCGGTGTTGCTGAAGATCCAGCTTTCCAATCTTCAGGTATCAACTTTGATAACTATGATGATATTCCAGTTGAAGCTTCAGGTGATGGTGTTCCAGAACCTGTTAACACATTTACCGCTCCTCCATTAGAAGATTTATTATTAGATAATGTTAAAAAAGCTCGTTTCACAAGACCAACTCCAGTGCAAAAATACTCTATTCCAATTGTTGCTGCTGGTCGTGATTTAATGGCTTGTGCTCAAACCGGTTCAGGTAAAACTGGTGGTTTCCTTTTCCCAATCTTATCAGAATCATTCATTAATGGTCCATCTGAAGCTCCAGAATCTACTTCACAATTCTCAAGACGTAAAGCTTATCCAACCGCTTTAGTCTTGGCTCCAACCAGAGAATTAGTTTCTCAAATTTTTGATGAAGCTAAAAAATTCACATACAGATCTTGGGTTCGTCCAACCGTTGTCTATGGTGGTTCACCAATTGGTGCTCAAATTCAAGATATTCAACGTGGTTGTGATTTATTAG
The DNA here is from genome assembly GCA_030582155.1 of Hansenula lynferdii. Lineage (NCBI taxonomy): Eukaryota > Fungi > Ascomycota > Saccharomycetes > Phaffomycetales > Wickerhamomycetaceae > Hansenula > Hansenula lynferdii. The sequence goes on along the minus strand of JAKTWT010000240.1, from coordinate 13,766 downwards.
TTGCCACTCCAGGTCGTTTGAACGATTTATTAGAACGTGGTGTCATTTCATTAGCCAATATTAAATATTTGGTTTTAGATGAAGCTGATAGAATGTTAGATATGGGTTTCGAACCACAAATTAGACATATTGTTCAACAATGTGATATGCCACCAGTTGAACAACGTCAAACTCTTATGTTTTCAGCCACTTTCCCAACTGATATCCAAATGTTGGCTCGTGATTTCCTAAAAGATTATATCTTTTTATCTGTTGGTAAAGTTGGTTCCACTTCAGAAAATATCACACAAAAAGTCTTATACGTTGAAGATGATGAAAAAAGATCTGTTTTATTAGATATCTTATCTGCTGATGAAAACGGATTAACTTTGATCTTTGTTGAAACTAAGAGAATGGCTGATGCCTTATCTGATTTCTTAATCAATCAAAACTTCCCAGCTACTTCAATTCATGGTGATCGTTCCCAAGCTGAACGTGAACGTGCATTAGAATATTTCAAGAGTGGTAGAGCTCCAATTTTAGTTGCTACTGCTGTTGCTGCTAGAGGTTTAGATATTCCAAATGTTACTCATGTCATCAATTATGATTTACCAACAGATACTGATGATTATGTTCATCGTATTGGTCGTACCGGTCGTGCTGGTAATGTCGGTGTTGCTACTGCATTTTTAAACAGAGGTAACAAGAATATCGTTAAAGATTTAATTGATATCTTGGAAGAAGCTAATCAAGAAGTTCCACAATTCTTAAACACTATTGCTAGAGAAACTTATTCAGGTAGTCGTGGTGGTCGTGGCCGTGGCGGTCGTAACAACAACACTAGAGATTTCCGTCGTCAACCAGGTTATAACTCTGGTGCTCCATCATCTGGTGGATTTGGTGGTTCATCATATGGTGGTTCAGCATTTGGTGGTTATGGTGGTTCATCATATGGTAACCAAGGTTCTCGTGGTGGTGCTTTCTCATCTTATGGTAACCAATCATCATCATCAGCTAGCAACTGGTGGTAAGCTAATTAGCTTACAATTTGCTATATTTTGATTTTTCATTTTTCTATCTTCTTTTCATTTTTCTATCTTATCTTTTTTTTTATGTTCATTAAAGTATGTCGTCATGCGCAATCAAAATGTCTCAACCGTTATAGGGTTTCATTAATTACATGAGACCATCATCATTATCATATTCATTATGTGATTTCATAGACAGGGAGGTCTTTTATATATTTATCTACATTGTTACTGGGATGGAGGAGAAAGGGAAACCTTTTCTCTTTAATTTTCAATTATTAAAGAATTATTTTTTGTTTTTGTCTTTCTTCAAGTGAAGTTTCTTGGGTTTTGCATTGATTTTATTTGGTTATTCAAAAGTTATTATTATTAATTCAGAACATGGGAAATTTAATTTTATTGCTGGTAATTTTATTTTTTTTGTTGAAATGATTATTAGGGTTAGGGAAACAAGTTCATTTTAAATATGATGATTGTTTTCTTTTTTTTTATAATATTGGGTGTCATTCATACAAACAGAAGTTGTGTTTGTATTTTTAAAGAGGTTTAACAAAAAGAATTATTACTTATAGAAGAGCTGTTGTTTGTTATTTGTATTTTTAGGGTTTAGACATTGGGATATTGTGCATTACATAAAGTATATAAAATATATTGAGTTTTATCAGTTAAAAGTGCGTAGTGATACATGTGGAATTGAATTTATGTATATATCTGCTGAAACTGGATCAATAAAAAATTGTTGTATAATTGACTAGGGCTTGTGCGATATGTATTCATCTGTGCGTGTTTCACAACCAATTATGGATATTTCAGGAAAATGCATATCATAATTTAACAAGTACATATACTGCAAAGTTTATTTTATGGGTATATGGGGGGCTCAGAATGATTTCAATTGACTAGATGTAGGTGGGCTTGGAAGACCTTACTCTTTGTTCAGTGTGATTTTCAAAAGCCCGGATCAATTCCACAATAAACAATTGACTGATGCAAATCAGAATACCTAAAATCAACTAATTATACCTCGATATGACTTGTGTTATAAGCTGTATCAACTTAAATGAATCCATATAGACAAACCTCCTAAGGTAAAAAAGACCGAATGGGTCATATAATTAGTATCAAGATCAAGACTGATGAATGTACTTAAGATCAAGTCTATACACCAATTTTGTGCGTTTAGTGGTTAAAGAATTTTTGAGGTCGCAGCCAAGTTGATGGGTCTAGATGAAGTTTATCAATTTGAAGAGTAGCAAACAACTACGTTTGATAAGACTCAATTAACAGCTAGTCTATGCAAGCTTGAATACCGATATCATGTTTCAAATGTAATCTCAAGTTATATTAAGTAGCTTACGTCTATAACAAATCACAATCGCTTGTTCGATAAAACAATATTGTGCATTACCAAACAGAAATTTCAGTCTTTTATCTGGCTAAATTGATAAAAAGATGGCTCAAGTGTTTTCATTGTACAAAAGACCGATGATATACAGACTGTGATATTTGAGAAGAGGAAGAAAAATTTGATTAATGTTCACCAATTAGTCTTATTCTGTGTCTAGCGTTAATCTGATAGCTTCCGAAGAGTGAAGACCACATATTAAAGAGAATAGGTGAAATATTCATGGATAAAAAGTCCGTTCAATTTTAACGAGCCCAAGTTATAGAGGTAGATTAAGATTCTTTCCATGAATATCCATCAGTATCCACTTATTACCACCATGCTTGCTATATAAAAGTTAAAGTTTGAGATTAAAATATTGGCACAATAATATTGTCAACTTCTGTCTTGAACTTTAAGCAGGATTGATAAAATTCGAAACTATAATTCTGTTGATCTGAAATACGCTTTTGAATTGAAACTTTGAGTTTATATGCCTTCAATACTAGAGGCTAGATGGCTAATAAACTTCAAACTAATTCATCAACGTCATGAGATTAATCAACTCTAATTTGCAACTTTAAGTACAATAAGTCCATCTATAGCCAGGCTTTCCACAATAAACCGAACATTTGTAAGTATATTGGACACATTGATCAGTTTACTAAGCGGATCAGTTGTCATGGAGGATCCCGTTATGTTTGAGGCAAAACCATCTAGACGTTTGAATTGAAGTTTAACATTGTAATGATTTCTTCTGGAATTAGTATACCACTTACTATTGATGTATTAGTGGGATATCTACGAGGTCATATTTTATATAACCAAAGAATACCTAGAATACCTAGGTTAGAAATCCATACACTCAGCAAGATTTAAATATCAACATGTCAACCATTTTACAATTCAATAGTACCTTAGTATACACTTTACGAACGAATCGTCTGTTTAAATTGACCTCCTGGGCCCAGGCACAAATTAGAGGGGAGTAATATCAAGTTAATTTATTTTAGTTAGTACACATGGAATTACTTTTGAGTACCAATTAAGCTTATATTAGTCTTTAAGTTAGCGCCGTGGATGATATAGTACTAATATCCAGTAGAATCTCAGCCAGTAGATTCAATTGAAATGAAGGCTGATAACAAACAAGACTTGCGATTAACGGGTAGACAAAGAAATGGCTACTAGTAGTACTATTTTCTTTGGTACGGCTGGAGAAGCTTTGATCATGTATACACATATTATGTGTAAAGTGTTAAATTGCATCGGGTATATAGATTAAGTATTTCTCGAAGAGCAGTTGAATAAGTTATAGACATGAAAGATAAGATTAAGATCTAGATTATATATGTCTTGAGTTAACAAGTGAATGATGTTGGGGATAGAACTGTTATCTGTTATACTGAATAACTGATTATATTGATCTATGTTGACAAGCACTATGTCTAGAACAAAAGTACCAAGATTCTTGTGAACCAAGCTAAATATATATCTAGCGCTGTAATTTGTTTACAACTAATGTGCCAAACAGTTCACGGTACTATTATATACTTTGAAACTTGGCCCGGGCTTTGAAATGTGGAGTCAGAAATGTCAAGTTGAAATCAAATGATACTATCGAGTATCCAATTTCACACAGTCATGTCTCACGATACTCATCACGACTTGGATTGTCTGTGGGATGTAAAGTGGGTTATCAACAGGTCAATCCAGAAACATATTGAACCAACGGTGTTCTCCTGGGCTGTTTGGGCTCTAAAAGCTCTTTTTGTATGTGGCTATCGTTCGTAAAACTTTTCACCGTGCTGACAGGTGCATGGAACCAGAAGACAATATGCTGATATCACCCAAAGCAGTAGCGCTAGCCGTGCAATAGAGGGTAGTTTGTGGTGAAATTTTGCAAGTTATTGGGAGGTAAATAGTGGTTGTTGTTTACTATAATCTTCACAGTATGGTATGGCTATTATCCAATGGCCAGCCAGAAAACTCGTGGAATAGCCAAACGTCAAAGCTTAAGCAACCTCAAAGTTAAATTTAGCAGGTGGCTAGAAATTGGAGAACGCGTTTGCTAACTGCACACTGGGGAATAAGCTGGTGACGCATTGAGATACAGAAGCAGAAATATAAAAGCGAGGGTATTAAGTATTAACTGTAGTCTGTAGGTAGTGTGATGGTGGTATTAGAGGGGTCATTTTTCAGTGAATCATACTACTTGTGTCTCATTTGAAAGCCCGAAAGTGCAATTCCAAAGTTGCAAACATGACATGATTAGCTGAAATTCACTTGACAGCTTACTCTGAGACAAGTTTAGAGTCTCCAGACTTGATCAAATATCAGTGCAAACTTTTCGTCGGCTGCACATGCGGTTGCGCGTATGCACAGATGCTTATAGAAACAACATTTGGTTGAGTATTAAACTTTACAGATGAGCATTTCAAATTAGACTTGTACTTATACTCCATTTATTTCAACGGCATTTAAAAAGAAAAAAGTACTAATTCTTCATCAAGGACTCGGAACAGTAATTATATAAAGATGAAAGTTTCCCGTTTATTCAAGGAATCATAAATTCATCATTCACCATTAATTCCAATCTAGTCATCAATATCATAATGTCATATAGCAATCTATCCACATCTCCAAAGAGTTCCACATTACACATTTTAAAACCAAGAGTTATGAAGAGATCAAATCAACATGATGATATGGTTATCAATAAATTAAATACATTTCAATTCCCAAAAGCATATAGTAACAAGACTAAAAACACACCAATTGTTGATACTGAATATGCACCAAATTGTTTATACCCTGAATGTCATTCTCCAATCACTAGAAAGACATCTATTGGATCCATGAATTCAAATTCACCAATTCGTGGAAGAAGATTTTCTCATCGTCGTTCTGAAGCTGTTAGTGGTGCATCTAGTGATGATTCAATTTTCAGTCATTCACATTGTACTGTTAATACACTAAGTCGTGATACAAGTATCAATTCATATAATAATGATTGTATATCACCACTTAAATTGGATTTTGAAGAATCTATTATCAAACCAAAGGGACAAATTGATTTAGATGTTGCTAATGAACCATTAATTAAAGCTGGGAATAATACTAATGATATGGTTTTCAAGATGGATGAAGATGAAGATCAAGGTATCCCATTATTGGAATTTTTAAAAGAGAGTGTTGATGATTCCAGAGCTTCACAAGATGGATATGATCCATTCCAATACATCCATCTAAACAGAAACTGGTGGATTCAACCATGAACTCAGTCTATAGGTTATGGCCCCGGGAATCCCGATATCCCGGTCCCGGAGATGGTCGTGTATTAATTTTCCATGACACCTTTTGGTAAATATAAAGAGAGGTATTTTCCTTTGAGATGTTGATGATATGTGGAGGATTATGCTTGAGTATGGGGTTTCAAGACTACATATTGGAGAGACGGTTGGAATCATACCCAACCACACAGGGTTTAATACCAGATGAAGTTGTCCTTGGTTCAAAAGATGTCTTGTGTAGACTTGGTGAAGAAATTTTAGGTAAAGAAAAAGCCATGAGAGATTATCAATATGATCATCATAAAAAAGTTGATACAGCTTCAAGACAATTCCATAATGAATTTCCAAGGATTCAAGCTAATAACGATTTACAATATCATAATGAAGATGTAACGTTGAAATTCATTGTGGATTGGTTTTTGAAAAAGTAGTGATATATCATACTACATGGATTTATAGGTTTCGGTGTTTTTGTTTGTTTTCAGTTTTAATTTGCATATAGTTGTTAATACATTTAATAGAGTTTATCTTACAATTGTAGTTTTCTATTCTTATCGTACATTCATATATAAATAATTAGATTGCTAATATAACTTATTCATCATCTTCATCATCTAAATCCAGTTTTGGAGTTTTATGTTCATTTGAATAATGTTGTTTTCTCAATTCGGCAAATGATTTTTTTGGAACTTGTTCTTTTAATTCTTCTTCTCTTTCACGTTCTGCTTCTTCATCATCTGTATATGTTGAGATATGTTCATTATGATAATGTTGTTTTCTTAATTCTTCAAATGATTTTTTAGGTTTTGTCTCGTCTTCTTTATCCTTATTTTCTTGTATATTTGTATCTTTTTTTTGATCCAATTCATCAACTTTCAATTCTGGTTCACCTAATGAGAAATTATCTAAATCTTCAACTTCTTCATCATCTTGATAATATTCATTTAATTCAGGTTGTGTAGCGGCTTGAAATGGTGTTTTAGGTTCATCAATGGTTTGTCCTAAATTTTCAATAATTTGTTTTTGAATAACTTCATTATCTTGTAAATTTTGTGCATTCCATTTCAATTTATCCTTTTCATCAGAACTTAATTGATTTACTTTCTCAGGATCAATATCACCATTAGCATTCAATAAATCAGGATTTATATTATTCTTTAATAATGAATTTAGTTTAGTATTTTGTAGCACTTGATTTCTAAACTCCTTTGTGGATTCTGCAATTGGTTGTTGTTCTTCCTTGTCAACTTTGTTCTTTAGTATACCGCCCATTATGTTTCGTTCTGTTGTGATTTGAACCCTTGTTGAAGAACAATAGACAATCCGTCAACTCCATACTTTCAATATTTGCCATTGAAACTTGACGAGAGCAGCAGGGATGCATAACCACTGCCGTTTCGGGAGAAAATGGCATTTTGCGAATAATATTGCCAAATGTGGATTTTGGCATAAAAAAGTTGCGCCAATTGGGAAAAGCGTTTTGCGCAACGGCTGCATCCGGCAATCCAATAGACAAGCGAAAAGCGAATTTAACAAGATTAGAACAAACAAGGAACAAAAGACAAAAGTGTAGATGCAATCAAGATGCACACATGGATCAAGATGAAATTGTGGATCTGTACTCGGGTTTAGACTTTAGTAGACTCCTAAAATAATCTCCCAAACGGTTCAATGTAATCCCATGGTCCGTGAATTGGTGTATCGAAGGATTGTTGAACGGTGATTCTACATGTAGGAACCACTAAAGCATCCCCAACGTCAGCAGTGGGACATGTCAACAGTCAACACGTCAAGAAATTGACAGCTACACAACAGCACAACAGACAACAATAGACACCATTACTCAGCTTCCCAGAACCAACAGTGCTCTGTTCACTACATACCATATATAGTTAACTACAAGCTACAAGCCCGTTACGCGCCACACCATACTTCCGTCCCAACGCCCAACATTTCACACGCGAATTTAGTGATGAGCTCCAGACAAAGCCAAAATTCAACCGCCAACAAACAAACAAAATAAATTCCATAACCTTTGTAATCTTGTTCCTTGAAAATCTTTTATAAACTTGAATTATATCCTCAATCGAATACAATCTAATCAACCGCCCTGTTTATTATTCAAAGCGCTGCACAGATATATCTCCAGACTTGACTAGCTTTTAACACCACACCACATACAAATTTGCTAGCACATTTTGGGTATTTCTCACTTCACTTTGTCAATTTACTATATTTCCATTGGGCTTATTACTAGATCATATTCCAATTGTTATAATCACCACTATTTCTACAAGGATATTTGCTTTTGATTAGAATTGACTTCTACATTACTAGCTATCACTTAATTTCCCATATTTTTATTCAAGAATTTTTTTTTTGTTGAATCAGGCTAATACAAAAAGCGTGTTGAACAAATTACACAACATTGAGGAAAGTAACAAGAAGTTTATTTTTGTTCAAATTATACACATATAAATATTTATAAAGCTTCAGCTACAATGACTGGTGCTTTCACTCCAAATCCAAATGATTCTTCTTTAAGACCATTGATTTTATCACATGGTGCTATTGAATTGAACTTATTGGTCCCAACAAATTTATTATTTGCAGCTTCTCAATTAAAAGAACAATTTGAAAAACAATTACCAGAAGTTACTGAAGGTTACGCTGGTGAAGATGAACCAGCTTCTCCAACTGAATTATTGGCTAGATTCTTAGGTTACGTTTCAGATTATGTTGATCCAAATGCTTCTGGTCAATTTGATCAAGTACTATTATTAGCCTTGAGTGAATTTGAAACCAGATTCTTAAATGGTCATGATATTCATACTTTAGCTTCAAACTTGGTTAAATCTGAAGATTATCCAACTACTTTGGAAAAGGCTAAATTGGTTGTTAAAAACTATTTCAACGCTAGAATTGTTGCTAAAAAACCATTTAAAAAGAATGATTCAGCCTTGTTCAGATCAGTTTTGAACAATGAAGCTAAAGTTGTTGCCATTTTCGGTGGTCAAGGTAATACCGATGATTATTTTGAAGAATTGAGAGATTTATACAACATTTACAATGGATTAGTTGCAGATGTTATCAAAGCTGCTGCTGATAAATTAAACCAATTGGTTAGATCAACCAATGATACTGAAAGAGTTTACACTCAAGGTTTTGATTTGATTAACTGGTTAGAGCATCCAGAAAACACTCCATCAACTGAATATTTATTATCTATTCCAGTTTCTTGTCCATTGATTTGTGTTATCCAATTGGCTCATTATGCTGTTACCGCTAGAGTTTTAGGTTACCATCCAGGTGAATTAAGAGATTTATTATCTGGTGCTACTGGTCATTCTCAAGGTTTAACAACCGCTTTGGCCATTGCTGAAGCTAACTCATGGGATTCATTCTTTGTCTCATTAGCCAAATCTGTCACTTTCTTATTCTTCATTGGTGTTCGTTGTTACCAAGTTTATCCAAACACTGCCTTATCTCCATCAATCTTGCAAGATTCAGATGAAAATGGAGAAGGTGCTCCATACCCAATGCTTTCAGTTCGTGATTTATCAAAAGAACAAGTTCAAGATTATGTTGATCAAACTAATGCTCATTTACCAAAAGAAAAACACATTGCTATCTCTTTAGTTAACGGTGCTAGAAACTTGGTTGTTAGTGGTCCTCCACAATCGTTATACGGTTTGAACTTGACTTTAAGAAAAGCTAAAGCTCCAGCTGGTTTAGATCAAGCTAGAATCCCACATTCTGAAAGAAAATTGAAATTTTCAAACAGATTCTTACCAATCACTTCACCATTCCATTCTCATTTATTACATGAAGCTGCTGAATTAGTTCATGATGATGTTACTAAGGAAGGTTTAGAATTCAAACAATCAGATTTGAAGATTCCAGTTTATGATACTTTTGATGGTTCTGATTTACGTAACTTTAATGGTTCAGTTATTGACAGATTATCATTATTGATTACTAAATTACCTGTTAACTGGGAAACTGCAACTCAATTTGATGCTACTCATATCTTGGATTTCGGTCCAGGTGGTGCTTCAGGTCTTGGTGTTCTAACTCATCGTAACAAGGATGGTACCGGTGTTCGTGTTATCATTGCTGGTGTTTTGGATAACAATCCAGATGATGAATATGGTTTCAAACAAGAAGTTTTCGATTTGAATGACAATGTTAAATTTGCTCCAAATTGGTTAAACGAATATCAACCAAAATTAGTCAAGACTCAAGCTGGTAAAGTTTATGTTGATACCAAATTCTCAAGATTATTGGGTAGAGCTCCAATTTTGGTTCCAGGTATGACTCCATGTACTGTTCATCCAGATTTCGTTGCTGCCACTTTAAACTCTGGTTATCAAATTGAAATTGCTGGTGGTGGTTACTTTAATCCAGATACTTTCCAAAAAGCTTTACAAAGAGTTGTTGATCAAGTTCAACCAGGTACAGGTATTGGTATCAATTTGATTTATGTTAACCCAAGAATGTTACAATGGGGTATTCCATTAATCAAATCTTTAAGAGAAAAAGGTTTCCCAATTCAATCATTAACCATTGGTGCTGGTGTTCCATCATTAGAAGTTGCCACTGAATATATTGAAGAATTAGGTTTAACTCATTTGGGTTTGAAACCAGGTTCAATTGATTCCATTTCTCAAGCCATTGCTATCGCTAAGGCTCATCCAACTTTCCCAATTGTTTTACAATGGACTGGTGGTAGAGGTGGTGGTCACCATTCTTTCGAAGATTTCCATCAACCAATCTTACAAATGTACTCCAAGATTAGAAGACATTCTAACATTTCTTTGGTCGCTGGTTCAGGTTTCGGTGGTGCTGATGATACTTATCCATACATTACTGGTGAATGGTCTACTGCATTTAACTACCCACCAATGCCTTTTGATGGTATCTTGACCGGTTCAAGAGTTATGGCTGCTAAAGAAGCTTTCACTTCACCAGCTGCTAAACAAGCCATTGTTGATGCTCCTGGTGTTCCAGACTCTAAATGGGAACAAACTTATAAGAAACCAACTGGTGGTATCATCACTGTTAGATCAGAAATGGGTGAACCAATTCATAAATTGGCCACTCGTGGTGTCTTATTCTGGCAAGAAATGGATAACACCATCTTCAACTTACCAAAGAACAAATTACAAGATGCTTTGGACAAGAAGAAGGATTGCATTATTGCAAAATTGAATGCTGATTATCAAAAACCATGGTTCGCTCCTGTTGATGGTAAAGTTTATGATTTACAAGATTTGACTTATGAACAAATTGCCAAGAGATTAGTTGAATTGTTGTATGTCAGAGGTTCAAAAAGATGGATTGATATTTCATTAAGAAACTTTGTTGGTAAATATTTACATCGTGTTGAAGAACGTTTTGCTACCAAACAAACCACTTCAGTCTTGAAAAGTTTCAATGATTTGAACACTCCAGATGCAGGTGTTGAAACTGTTTTCAACGCTTATCCAGAAGCTAAGACTCAATTGATCAACCAACAAGATGTTGATTACTTTTTATTATTGTGTCAAACTCCATCTCAAAAACCTGTTCCATTTGTTCCAGTCTTGGATTCAAGATTTGAAGTTTTCTTCAAGAAAGATTCCTTATGGCAATCAGAAGATTTGGAAGCTGTTGTTGGTCAAGATGTTCAAAGAACTTGTATCTTACATGGTCCAGTTGCTGCTCAATACACTAACAAGGTTGATGAACCAGTTGGTGAAATCTTGGATAACATCCATGAAGGTCATATTTCTAAATTATTGAAAGATCAATACAACTCTGATGCTTCTAAGATTCCAGTTGTTGAATACTTTGGTGGTGAAGAACCAGTTGATGTTAAATTTGACAAGGTTGAATCTGGTAACAAGGTTATCTACCAAGCTACTGAATCTACTGATGCTGATACATGGTTCAAATTATTAGCAGGCTCTAAACGTTCATGGAGACATGCCTTCCTTTCAACTCATCGTGTTGTTCAAGGTTCTGATTTCATTTCAAACCCAGCTAGAAAAGTCTTAGCTCCAGCTAAAGGTCTTGTTGTTGAAATTGAACATGCTAATGATCCATCAAAGACTGTCATTACTGCTTCTGAATTAGTCCAAGGTGTTTTGAAACCATCTGTTGTTGTTAAAGCTTTAGATGCCAGAACTATTGAATTATCATTAGTCGAGCACAGAAACGTTCAAAACACTGCTGTTTCATTACCATTGTTGTACAAATTTAACCCAGAAGATGGTTTCTCTCCAATTTTGGAAATCACTGAAAACAGAAATGAACGTATCAAAGAATTCTATTGGAAATTATGGTACTTGGAACCATTCAACTTGGATATTGATGTCCACAAGAAGATTGTTGATGAGGAAACTACCATTAGCGGTCAAGATATTGCTGAATTTACTCACGTTGTTGGTAACAAGTGTGAAGATTTTGTTTCAAGACCAGGTAGAAAGACTCTAGCTCCAATGGATTTTGCTATTGTTGTTGGTTGGAAATCATTGATTAAAGCTATTTTCCCAAGAACTGTTGATGGTGATTTATTAAGATTAGTTCATTTGTCAAATGGTTACAAGATGTTCCCAGGTGCTTCTCCATTAGCTAAAGATGATGTTATTTATTCATCATCTGAAATCAAATCTGTCTTAAACCAAGATTCAGGTAAAGTTGTTGAAGTTGTTGGTACCATTTACAGAGATGAAAAACCAGTTATTGAAGTTACCTCTTCATTCTTATACCGTGGTGACTACAATGATTTCGAAAACACTTTCTCTAAGGTTACTGAAGCTCCATTCCAATTGAACATCAGCTCTGCTAAAGACAATGCTGTTTTGAGATCTAAGGAATGGTTTAACTTGGAAAAGGATTTGAACTTGATTGGTCAAACTTTAACTTTTGAAATTGAAACTGAAACTACTTACAAGAACAAGACTGTTTACAACTCTGTCAAATCAACTGGTAGAGTCTTATTGGAATTGCCAAGTAAGGAAATCATTCAAGTTGGTACTGTTGATTATGAAGCTGGTCAATCTCATGGTAACCCAGTTATTGACTATTTAACAAGAAATGGTTCTGCTGTTGAACAAAAAGTCAAATTTGAAAACAACATTCCAATTGCTACTATTGAAACCCGTGCTCCAGGTACTAATGAACCTTATGCTATTGTTTCAGGTGATTACAATCCAATTCATGTTTCTCGTGTCTTTTCCAAATATGCCAACTTACCAGGTACTATTACCCATGGTATGTACTCAAGTGCTTCTATTAGATCATTAGTGGAAAGTTGGGCTGCTGATTCTGTTTCTTCAAGAGTTCGTGCTTTCAATGTTCAATTTGCTGGTATGGTTTTACCAAATGATACTTTAACAACTCGTTTGGAACATGTTGGTATGATCAATGGTCGTAAGATCATTAAAGTTGAAACCAGAAATGAAGAAGATTTACCAGTGTTGATTGGTGAAGCTGAAATTGAACAACCAGTCTCTACATTTGTTTTCACTGGTCAAGGTTCTCAAGAACAAGGTATGGGTATGGACTTATACGAGAAATCTGATGTTGCTCGTGATGTCTGGGACAGAGCTGATAACCATTTCTTGAATACTTATGGTTTCTCCATTATTGATATTGTCAAGAACAATCCAGATGAATTAACTGTCCATTTCGGTGGTGAAAAGGGTAGAGCCATCAAGAAAAACTATACTCAAATGACTTTTGAAACTATTATTGATGGTAAAGTTGTTTCTGAGAAGATTTTCAAATCAATCAATGAAAAGACTACTTCATTCAAATTCCAAAACCCAGGTGGTTTAATTTCTGCTACACAATTCACACAACCAGCTTTGACCTTGATGGAAAAGGCTTCATTTGAAGATTTGAAATCTAAGGGTTTGATTCCAGCTGATTGTATCTTTGCTGGTCATTCCTTAGGTGAATATGCTTCATTAGCTTCATTAGCAGAAGTTATGTCAATTGAATCATTAGTTGAAATTGTTTTCTACAGAGGTATGACTATGCAAGTTGCTGTTCCAAGAGATTCATTAGGAAGATCAAACTATGGTATGATTGCTG
>JAKTWT010000239.1:0-14570 GCA_030582155.1 Hansenula lynferdii | reverse complement strand
GCAGAAGAGGTGGCCGTGGTGGATTCAACCGTAACGGTGGTGGTAGATTCCAAAGAGCTGATCAAGGTACTTTTGTTGATGGTAAACATGTTCCAGGTCAAGCAAGCGAAAGAATTGAAAAGGAATTGTTCGGTGTTGCTGAAGATCCAGCTTTCCAATCTTCAGGTATCAACTTTGATAACTATGATGATATTCCAGTTGAAGCTTCAGGTGATGGTGTTCCAGAACCTGTTAATACATTTACCGCTCCTCCATTAGAAGATTTATTATTAGATAATGTTAAGAAAGCTCGTTTCACAAGACCAACTCCAGTGCAAAAATACTCTATTCCAATTGTTGCTGCTGGTCGTGATTTAATGGCTTGTGCCCAAACCGGTTCAGGTAAAACTGGTGGTTTCCTTTTCCCAATCTTATCAGAATCATTCATCAATGGTCCATCTGAAGCTCCAGAATCCACTTCACAATTCTCAAGACGTAAAGCTTATCCAACTGCTTTAGTCTTGGCTCCAACTAGAGAATTAGTTTCTCAAATTTTTGATGAAGCTAAAAAATTCACATACAGATCTTGGGTTCGTCCAACCGTTGTCTATGGTGGTTCAGATATTAGATCTCAAATTCAAGATATTCAACGTGGTTGTGATTTATTAGTTGCCACACCAGGTCGTTTGAACGATTTATTAGAACGAGGTGTTATTTCATTAGCCAATATAAAATATTTGGTTTTAGATGAAGCTGATAGAATGTTAGATATGGGTTTCGAACCACAAATTAGACATATTGTTCAACAATGTGATATGCCACCAGTTGAACAACGTCAAACTCTTATGTTTTCAGCCACTTTCCCAACTGATATCCAAATGTTGGCTCGTGATTTTTTGAAAGATTATATCTTTTTATCTGTTGGTAAAGTTGGTTCTACTTCAGAAAACATTACACAAAAAGTTTTATACGTTGAAGATGATGAAAAAAGATCTGTCTTATTAGATATCTTATCTGCTGATGAGAACGGATTAACTTTAATCTTTGTTGAAACAAAGAGAATGGCTGATGCCTTATCTGATTTCTTAATCAACCAAAACTTCCCAGCTACTTCAATTCATGGTGATCGTTCTCAAAGTGAACGTGAACGTGCTTTAGAATATTTCAAGAGTGGTAGAGCTCCAATTTTAGTTGCTACTGCTGTTGCTGCTAGAGGTTTAGATATTCCAAATGTTACTCATGTCATCAATTATGATTTACCAACAGATACTGATGATTATGTTCATCGTATTGGTCGTACCGGTCGTGCTGGTAATGTCGGTGTTGCTACTGCCTTTTTGAACAGAGGTAATAAGAATATTGTTAAAGATCTAATTGATATCTTGGAAGAAGCTAATCAAGAAGTTCCACAATTTTTAAACACCATCGCTAGAGAAACTTATTCAGGTGGTCGTGGTGGTCGTGGCCGTGGTGGTCGTAACAACAACACTAGAGATTTCCGTCGTCAACCAGGTTATAACTCTGGTGCTCCATCATCTGGTGGATTTGGTGGTTCATCATATGGTGGTTCAGCATTTGGCGGTTATGGTGGTTCATCATATGGTAACCAAGGTTCTCGTGGTGGTGCTTTCTCATCTTATGGTAACCAATCATCATCATCAGCTAGCAACTGGTGGTAAGCTAATTAGCTTACAATTCGCTATATTTTGATTTTTCATTTTTCTATCTTGCTTTTCATTTTTTTATCTTATTATTTTTTTTTGTTCATTAAAGTATGTCGTCATGCGCAGTCAAAATGTCTCAACCATTATAGGATTTCATTAATTAAATGAGACCATCATCATTATCATATTCATTATGTGATTTCATAGACAGGGAGGTCTTTTATATATTTATCTACATTGTTACTGGAATGAAGGAGGAAGGGAAACCTTTTCTCTTTAATTTTCAATTATTAAAGAATTATTTTTGTTTTTGTCTTTCTTCAATTGAAGTTTCTTGGGTTTTGCATTGATTTTATTTGGTTATTCAAAAGTTATTATTATTAATTCAGAACATGGGAAATTTAATTTTATTGCTGGTAATTATAATTTTTTTGTTAAAATGATTATTAGGGTTAGGGAAACATGTTAATACTGTTTTCTTTTTTTATAATATTGGGTGTCATTTATACAAACAGAAGTTGTGTTTGTATTTTTAAAGAGGTTTAACAAAAAGAAATATTACTTATAGAAGAGCTGTTGTTTGTTATTTGTATTTTTAGGGTTTAGACATTGGGATATTGTGCATTACATAAAGTATATAAAATATATTGAGTTTTATCAGTTAAATTGAGTACGTAGTGGTACATGTGGAATTGGCTTTATGTGTATTTGCCAAAACTGGATCAAGAGCAAAATAATAATAATTATGGATATTTCAGGAAAATACTGACCAGTCTAGTGGTAATTGGATTTAACAAACACATCGCAGCGTATATTACGAATTCGGCCACACGGAAGGTGTTGAATGATTTCTATTGAATAACTGTATGTTAAGTTATACATTGACTGCTTTGGAAGCTCTTATGCTTTATTTAGTGTGATTTTCGAAAAGCTCATTTTCCTATAACTACTGCTTCAAATGTAAGAGTGTAAGAGTAGCCGAAATCAACTTATACACTATGATAAATTGTGTGTAAGCTGTATTAATTTAGATGAAGGTTTTAACAAAGCCTTTAAGGATAAACAATCGAATGGGTGAAACATAATCAGGATCAAGATGTCTAAGATCCAACCTATACCAATTTTGTAGTTTGCAGTAGTCAGTGGGTTAAAAATTTTTGAGGTCACAGCCAAGTTTATGGGTCTAGATGATATTGATGGATTTGAAGAGTAGCAAACATATATAATATACTATTATATGCAGAACAAAGTATCGATATCATGTTTCAAATGTAATCTCAAGTCATATTAAGTAAGTTACTATAACAAATCATAATCGCTTGTTTGATTAAAAAATGTACATTACCAAACAGCTATATCAGTCTTTCATTTCACATAATCTGGCTAAATTGATAAGAAAATGGTATGCATGTTCATACTATTTGAACTTTATTGTGCTTTAAGTGCAAAAGGCCGATAATATACAGACCTCCATTCAAAATTCATCTGAGAAGCAGAAGACAACGAATATGAATTAGACTTTAATCAATCAGTTTCATCCTACATCGACGGTCAATGATGTTTTTGCGTAAGCGATACGTCTTTGAAGAGAAAAAAGGGCAAAGATGAATTGAATATTAGATCTTTCGTTGTAATCAAGATTCTAGACTAGCTGGGTAGAAAAAATTTAATAATGCAAAGTGATGGAAATATATGGAGATTCTTTCAGTATCCACTTATTGCCCTCATGCGATATGTATAAAGTTTGTTCGAGATCGAAAGTTATTGTCAACTTCTGTTTCGAACTTTAAGTAGGATTCACAAAATTCAATCTGATGGACATATGTTTTTGAATTAAAACTTTGAGTTTATACCAAAAGGCTAGCTAGTATTAATAAACTTCACTAACGTCATTAGAATTATACAAAAGGAATTAATAAACTCAGTTTGGGCAACTTTAAGTATAATATATGTCCATCTATAGCCAGTGTCCACAATAAACCGAACAACCAATTAATTATCCAAGTATTTTAAAGTTAAAGTTCAGTTTAAGAATCTAGATCAATTAACGGATCAGTTGTCATGATTATGATCCCGTTATGTTTAAGACACGATCATCTAGACGTTTGAAATTTGAAGTTTATTCTCCACAAATGTATAATGATATCTGAGTCCTTTAGAATATTTATTTAACCATCACTTACTATTGATGCATTAGCAAGTGGGTGAAATATCTGAGAGGTTGTATTTTGTATACCAAAAGAACAAATACCCCAAATGCCTATACATTTGATATAGTTCTGCAATTTAAATTTTACGAACCAATTGAAGCTATTATGGCATTAGACCCCTGAGCTAGGCACAGAATAGAGGGGATTAATATAAATAATTGACTATATCGACCTATCTATTAAAGATAAATAATTAGTTGGTACACATGGTATTGTAATTACTTTTGAATATTGGGGTTTAAGTTTGTGCCGTGGATAAAATAGGAATATTATTGGAATAGAGTTGATATATACAACTACTTGAAATGTTATGTATCAACTTGATTGTTGGAACTTGAACTTTGGGAACGGAACATTAAACCAGAATAGCAATAGTATCAGTTGACAAGAAATGTAATTTCACTATGTACTAGCCTTTTTTTGGTGGGGGATCAAATATGATGTATACACATGTTATGTCTAAAGTGTTAAATTGCATCGGGTATATAGATTAAGTATTTTTTGAAGAGCAGCTTTATAAGTTAGCTACCAAAGATAAGATTAAGATCTAGATTAAAACTTAGATATGTCTTGATTTCCAGAAGTTATTGAACACAGTAGTTTTATAGAGATGTTGTAGTAAATATTATATGATTACATTAACCTCTAATCAACAGTGATAAGCTTGTTCAAATGTAGCTTTATAGTCTAGAACAAAATTACCAAGATTCTTTTGAACCAAGATATAGCTGTAATTTGTTACAAGTAATATATATTGTACCAAACTCAAGACATTAATGGTGCCTTGCAAATTAGAATTGTTGTTTAAATTTAGCCCAGCTATGTATTGGGGGAGTCAAGGTCTGGTATGACATGATCAGAGTCAAGAATAAATCGACATATCAGGTTAAAGGTATAAATGATAACTGTACTTTCCAATTTCACAACTCATGTGATACTCATCATGGCTTGATTGTGATGTATGTAGGTTATCAACATTGCATATAGAGCCAACGTTGAACGGTGTTCTCCTAGTTATTTTGATGATGTGTATACTATGCACAAGACTACCGTTCGTAAAACTTTTCACCGTGCTGACAGGTGCATGGAACCAGGAAGACAATATGTTGATATCACTGGCCCAAAGCAGTATGGGTAGCCGTGCAGTGGAAATTTGTCTATTCTATTCCCAAATTCATTAGATGGTTAATAGAATTGTTGTAGTTGATTAGTTCAACAGAGGTATAGCTATTATATTTAATGGCTAGCCAAACTTTATGCTTTTTTGTGGAATTGTATAAACCTCAAAGTTAATTTTAGCAGACGGCTAGAAATTGGTTAGCTGCACACTGGGGAATAAGCTGGTGATGCATTATTATACAGAAGCAGAAATACAGAGACGAGGGGAGTACTATTTAAGCAAGTAGTGTGATGGACCATGGTACTATTTCAAAGGTCACTTTCCAGGTGTTGTAGGGGAATCATACTACTTATGTCTCATTTGAAACCCCGAAAGTGTGCAATTCCAAAGTTGCCAACATGACATGATTAGCTGAATTTCACTTGACAGCTGACAAGTTTTGACTTTTCAGTCTCCAGACTTGATCAAATAGAGTGCAAAGTTTTCGTCTGTCGGCTGCACATGCGGTTGCGCGTATGCACAGATTCTAATAGAACAACATTTGGATGTGTATTAAACTTTGCAAATGGGCATTTCAAATTAGACTTTAGCTTTTATACTCCATTTATTTCAACGGCATTGAAAAAGAAAAAACCAAACTATAGAAAAGTCATTATATAAAGATGAAAGTTTCCCGTTTATTCAAGGAATCATCATCATCATCATCATCATCATCATCATCATCATCAATCTTATTTCGAGTCATAATCAAAAGATCATAATGTCATATAGCAACCCATCAACATCTCCAAAGAGTTCCACATCAAACATCTTGAAACCAAGAATCATTAAGAAATCAAATCAACACGATGAAATGGTCATCAACAAATTAAACACTTTCCAATTCCCCAAGGCATATAGTAATAAGAACAAAGGCACACAATTTGTTGATACTGAATATGCTCCAAATTGTTTATACCCTGAATGTCATTCTCCAATCACTAGAAAGACATCTATTGGATCCATGGCTTCAAATTCACCTATCCGTGGAAGAAGATTTTCTCATCGTCGTTCTGAAGCTGTTAGTGGTGCATCTAGTGATGATTCCATATTTAGTCATTCTCGTTGTACTGTCAATACATTGAGTCGTGATACAAGTATTAATTCATATAATAGTGATTGTATATCACCACTTAAATTGGATTTTCAAGAGTCTATTGTCAAATCTAAAGGACAAATTGATTTAAATGTTGTCAATGAACCATTAATTAAAGATGGGAACAATACCATGGTTTTCAAGATGGATGAAGATGAAGATCAAGCTAGTATCCCATTATTGGAATTTTTAAAAGAGAGTGTTGATGATTCCAAAGCTCCACAGGATGGATATGATCCATTCCAATATATCCATCTAAACAAAAACTGGTGGATCCAACCATAGATCTATGGTACTACTACTATTGTTTCTGGATTTGCACCGTTGAAAAGTTTAGGCTCCGGGAAAGTTGAAGCCCGTTATCCCGGTCCCGGAGATTATCGTGTACTAATTTTCCGTGACACCTTTTTGTGTTGATATAAAAAGAGCCATCTTCGCTTGTGATGATATTTTAATGGTTTAAATGCGGAGGATATGGGTTGAGTATGGGGTTTCAAGACTATATATTGGAGAGACGGTTGGAATCATACCCAACCAGGGAGGGGTTAATACCAGATGAAGTTGTTTTGGGTTCAAAAGATGTCTTGTGCAGACTTGGTGAAGAATTATTGGGTAAAGAGAAAGCCATGAGAGATTATCAATATGATCATCATAAAAAAGTTGATACCGCTTCAAGACAATTTCATAATGAATTCCCTAGAATACAGGCTAATAACGATTTACAATATCATAATGAAGATGTAACGTTGAAATTTATCGTGGATTGGTTTTTGAAAAAATAGATACCTATAATATTTATACGTGTGGCTTTGGGTTCCGGTGTTTTGTTTGTTTTAATTTAGTTCTTTTGCATAGTTATAATACATTAATAAATTAGTTTTCCTCACTTGTAGTGTTTTCTATTATTATCGTACATTCATATAAATAACTATAGCTAATAACTTATTCATCATCTTCATCATCTAAATCCAATTTTGGAGCTTTATGTTCATTTGAATAATGTTGTTTTCTCAATTCAGCAAATGATTTTTTTGGAACTTGTTCTTTTAATTCTTCTTCTCTTTCACGTTCTGCTTCATCATCATCTGTATATGTTGGAATATGTTCATGATGATAATGTTGTTTTCTTAATTCTTCAAATGATTTTTTAGGTTTTGTATCTTCTTCTTTATCCTTATTCTCCTGTATATTTATATCTTTTTTTTGATCCAATTCATCAACTTTTAATTCTGGTTCACCTAATGAAAAATTATCTAAATCTTCAACTTCTTCATCATCTTGATAATATTCATTTAATTCAGGTTGTGTAGCGGCTTGGAAAGGTGTTTTAGGTTCATCAATAGTTTGACCTAAATTTTCAATAATTTGTTTTTGAATAACTTCATTATCTTGTAAATTTTGTGCATTCCATTTTAATTTATCCTTTTCATCAGACGTTAATTGATTCACTTTTTCAGGATCAATATCACCATTAGCATTTAATAAATCTGGATTTATATTATTCTTTAATAATGAATTTAATTTAGTATTTTGTAATACTTGATTTCTAAACTCTTTTGTAGATTCTGCAATTGGTTGTTGCTCATCCTTGTCAACTTTGTTCTTCAATATACCACCCATTTTGTATTAGTTTTTGATTGTGTTTTGATTTCAATAATTTTGGACCCTTGTTGAAGAACAATAGACGGTCAATCCGTCAACTCCATACTTTTGATATTTGCCATTCAAACTTGACGAGAATAGCAAGGGATACATAACCGATACCTTTTCGGGAGGAAATTGCAATTTGCGAGAATGTTTTACCCGAATAGGGGTTTGGCGTAAAAGCTTAGTGCAAATTTGCGAAAAACGGGTTGGCGTAAAGACTGTATCCGGCAATCCAATAGACAAGCGAATTTAACATGAACAAACAAGGAACAACAAGTGTAGATGCAATCAAGATGCACACATGGATCAAGATGAAATTGTGGATCTAGTAGTTCTCGGGTTTAGACTTTAGACTTTAGACCAAGATGCTGATAATAACTCCAAGTTTAATAAAAGGTAATCCCATGGTCCGTATGTTGGTGTATCGAGAGATTGTTGAACGGTGATTATTTGACATGTAGGAACCAATAAAGCATGGCCAACGTCAGCAGGGAGACATGAAACCACCAAAAACGTTGACAGCTACACAACAGCACAACAAACAATACAACAATAAGCACCTCCATTACTCAGCTTCCCCTAGCTCCAATTGTACCTCACCAGCTACAAGTCCACAAACCCCCGTTACGCGCCACACCATACTGGCTTCCCAACGCCCAACATTTCACACGCGAATTTAGTGATGAGCTTCAGACAAAGCCAAAATTCAACCGCCAACAAACAAACAAAATAAATTCCATAACCTTTGTAATCTTGTCCTTTGAAAATCTTTTATAAACTTGAATAAAATCCTCAATTGAATACAATCTAAACAACCGCCCTGTTTATTATTCAAAGCGCTGCATAGATATATCTCCAGACTTGACTAGCTTTTAACACCACACCACAAACAAATTCGCTAGCACATTTTGGGTTATTCTCACATCACTTTGTCAATTTACTATATTTCCATTGGGCTTATTATTAGATCATATTCCAATTGTTATAATCATCACTATTTTTTACAAGGATATTTGCTTTGATTAGAATTGATTTCTACATTATTAGCTATCACTTAATTTCCCATATTTTTATTCAAGAATTTTTTTTTTGTTGAATCAGGCTACGTGATTAAATACAAAAGCGTGCTATTGAACAACTTAGAAAGAACACACACAACATTAGAGGAAAGTAACAAGAAGTTAACTTTCGTTCAATTTATACACATATAAATATTTATAAAGCTTCAGCTACAATGACTGGTGCTTTCACTCCAAATCCAAATGATTCTTCTTTAAGACCATTGATTTTATCACATGGTGCTATTGAATTGAATTTATTGATCCCAACAAATTTATTATTTGCAGCTTCTCAATTGAAAGAACAATTTGAAAAACAATTACCAGAAGTCACTGAAGGTTACGCTGGTGAAGATGAACCATCATCTCCAACTGAATTATTGGCTAGATTTTTAGGTTACGTTTCAGATTATGTTGATCCAAATGCCTCTGGTCAATTTGATCAAGTTCTATTATTAGCCTTGAGCGAATTTGAAACTAGATTCTTAAATGGTCATGATATTCATACTTTAGCTTCAAACTTGGTTAAATCTGAAGATTATCCAACAACTTTGGAAAAGGCTAAATTGGTTGTTAAAAACTACTTTAACGCTAGAATTGTCGCTAAAAAACCATTTAAAAAGAATGATTCAGCCTTATTCAGATCAGTTTTGAACAATGAAGCTAAAGTTGTTGCCATTTTTGGTGGTCAAGGTAATACCGATGATTATTTTGAAGAATTGAGAGATTTATACAACATTTATAATGGGTTAGTTGCAGATGTTATTAAAGCTGCTGCTGATAAATTGAACCAATTGGTTAGATCTACCAATGATACTGAAAGAGTTTACACTCAAGGTTTTGATTTGATCAACTGGTTAGAACATCCAGAAAACACTCCATCAACTGAATATTTGTTATCTATTCCAGTTTCTTGTCCATTGATTTGTGTTATTCAATTGGCTCATTATGCTGTTACCGCTAGAGTTTTGGGTTACCATCCAGGTGAATTGAGAGATTTATTATCTGGTGCCACTGGTCATTCTCAAGGTTTAACAACTGCATTGGCCATTGCTGAAGCTAACTCATGGGATTCATTCTTTGTCTCATTAGCAAAGTCTGTCACTTTCTTATTCTTCATTGGTGTTCGTTGTTACCAAGTTTATCCAAACACTGCTTTATCTCCATCAATCTTGCAAGATTCTGATGAAAATGGTGAAGGTGCTCCATACCCAATGCTTTCAGTTCGTGATTTATCTAAAGAACAAGTTCAAGATTATGTTGATCAAACTAATGCTCATTTACCAAAAGAAAAACACATTGCTATCTCTTTGGTTAACGGTGCTAGAAACTTGGTTGTTAGTGGTCCTCCACAATCATTATACGGTTTGAACTTGACTTTAAGAAAAGCTAAAGCTCCAGCTGGTTTAGATCAAGCTAGAATTCCACATTCTGAAAGAAAATTGAAATTTTCAAACAGATTCTTACCAATTACTTCACCATTCCATTCTCATCTATTACATGAAGCTGCTGAATTGGTTCATGATGATGTTACCAAGGAAGGTTTAGAATTTAAACAATCAGACTTGAAGATTCCAGTTTATGATACTTTTGATGGTTCTGATTTACGTAACTTTAATGGTTCAGTTATTGACAGATTATCATTATTGATTACCAAATTACCTGTCAACTGGGAAACTGCTACTCAATTTGAAGCTACTCATATCTTAGATTTCGGTCCAGGTGGTGCTTCAGGTCTTGGTGTTTTAACTCATCGTAACAAGGATGGTACCGGTGTTCGTGTTATCATTGCTGGTGTTTTGGATAACAATCCAGATGATGAATATGGTTTCAAACAAGAAGTTTTCGATTTGAATGACAATGTTAAATTTGCTCCAAATTGGTTAAATGAATATCAACCAAAATTAGTCAAGACTCAAGCTGGTAAAGTTTATGTTGATACCAAATTTTCAAGATTATTGGGTAGAGCTCCAATTTTAGTTCCAGGTATGACTCCATGTACTGTTCATCCAGATTTCGTTGCTGCCACTTTAAACGCTGGTTACCAAATCGAAATTGCTGGTGGTGGTTACTTTGATCCAGTCACTTTCCAAAAAGCTTTACAAAGAGTTGTTGATCAAGTTCAACCAGGTACTGGTATTGGTATCAATTTGATTTATGTCAACCCAAGAATGTTACAATGGGGTATTCCATTAATCAAATCTTTAAGAGAAAAAGGTTTCCCAATTCAATCATTAACCATTGGTGCAGGTGTTCCATCATTAGAAGTTGCCACTGAATATATTGAAGAATTAGGTTTAACTCATTTGGGTTTGAAACCAGGTTCAATCGATTCCATTTCTCAAGCTATTGCTATCGCTAAGGCTCATCCAACTTTCCCAATTGTTTTACAATGGACTGGTGGTAGAGGTGGTGGTCACCATTCTTTCGAAGATTTCCATCAACCAATCTTACAAATGTACTCCAAGATTAGAAGATACTCTAACATTTCTTTGGTTGCTGGTTCAGGTTTCGGTGGTGCTGATGATACTTATCCATATATTACTGGTGAATGGTCTACTGCATTCAACTATCCACCAATGCCTTTTGATGGTATCTTGACCGGTTCAAGAGTTATGGTTGCTAAAGAAGCTTTCACTTCACCAGCTGCTAAACAAGCTATTGCTGATGCTCCTGGTGTTCCTGACTCCAAATGGGAACAAACCTATAAGAAACCAACTGGTGGTATTATTACCGTTAGATCAGAAATGGGTGAACCAATTCATAAATTGGCCACTCGTGGTGTCTTATTATGGCAAGAAATGGATAACACCATCTTCAACTTACCAAAGAACAAATTGCAAGATGCTTTGGACAAGAAGAAGGATTACATTATTGCTAAATTGAACGCTGACTACCAAAAACCATGGTTCGCTACTGTTGACGGTAAGGTTTATGACTTGCAAGATTTGACTTATGAACAAATTGCCAAGAGATTAGTTGAATTGTTGTATGTCAGAGGTTCAAAGAGATGGATTGATATTTCATTGAGAAACTTTGTTGGTAAATATTTACATCGTGTTGAAGAGCGTTTTGCTACCAAACAAACCACCTCAGTTTTGAAAAGTTTCAATGATTTGAACACTCCAGATGCTGGTGTTGAAGCTGTTTTCAACGCTTATCCAGATGCTAAGACTCAATTGATTAACCAACAAGATGTTGATTACTTCTTATTATTGTGTCAAACCCCAGCTCAAAAACCTGTTCCATTTGTTCCAGTCTTGGATTCAAGATTTGAAGTTTTCTTCAAAAAAGATTCCTTGTGGCAATCAGAAGATTTGGAAGCCGTTGTTGGTGGAGATGTTCAAAGAACTTGTATCTTACATGGTCCTGTTGCTGCTCAATACACTAACAAAGTTGATGAACCAGTTGGTGAAATTTTGGACAACATTCATGAAGGTCATATTTCCAAGTTATTGAAAGATCAATACAACTCTGATGCTTCGAAGATTCCAGTTGTTGAATACTTTGGTGGGGAAGAACCAGTTGATGTTAAATTTGACAAGGTTGAATCTGGTAACAAGGTTATCTACCAAGCTACTGAAGCTACTGATGCTGATACATGGTTCAAATTATTAGCAGGTTCTAAACGTTCATGGAGACATGCCTTCCTTTCAACTCATCGTGTTGTTCAAGGTTCTGATTTTATTTCAAACCCAGCTAGAAAGGTCTTATCTCCAGCTAAAGGTCTTGTTGTTGAAATTGAACATGCTAATGATCCATCAAAGACCGTTATTACTGCTTCAGAAT
Source organism: Hansenula lynferdii (assembly GCA_030582155.1). Lineage (NCBI taxonomy): Eukaryota > Fungi > Ascomycota > Saccharomycetes > Phaffomycetales > Wickerhamomycetaceae > Hansenula > Hansenula lynferdii. Next base: position 1,968 of record JAKTWT010000239.1, on the reverse strand, counting down.
TAGTCCAAGGCGTTTTAAAACCATCTGTTGTTGTTAAAGCTTTAGATGCCAGCACCATTGAACTATCATTAGTTGAACACAGAAACGTTCAAAACAGTGCTGTTTCATTACCATTGTTATACAAATTCAATCCAGAAGATGGTTTCTCACCAATTTTGGAAATCACTGAAAACAGAAATGAACGTATCAAAGAATTCTATTGGAAATTATGGTATCTAGAACCATTCAACTTGGATATTGATGTCCACAAGAAGATTGTTGATGAGAAAACTACCATCAAAGGTCAAGACATTGCCGAGTTCACTCACGTTGTTGGTAACAAGTGTGAAGATTTTGTTACAAGACCAGGTAGAAAGACTTTGGCACCAATGGATTTCGCCATTGTTGTTGGTTGGAAATCATTGATTAAAGCCATCTTCCCAAGAACCGTCGATGGTGATTTATTGAGATTAGTTCATTTGTCAAATGGTTACAAGATGTTCCCAGGCGCTTCTCCATTGGCTAAAGATGATGTTATTTATTCATCATCTGAAATCAAATCTGTCTTGAACCAAGATTCAGGTAAAGTTGTCGAAGTTGTTGGTACCATTTACAGAGACGAGAAACCTGTTATTGAAGTTACCTCTTCATTCTTATACCGTGGTGACTACAATGATTTTGAAAACACTTTCTCTAAGGTTACTGAAGCTCCATTCCAATTGCACATCAGTTCTGCTAAAGACAATGCTGTTTTGAGATCTAAAGAATGGTTCAATTTGGACAAGGATTTGAACTTGATTGGTCAAACTTTAACTTTCGAAATTGAAACTGAGACTACTTACAAGAACAAGACTGTTTACAACTCTGTCAAATCAACTGGTAAAGTCTTATTAGAATTACCAAGTAAGGAAATCATTCAAGTTGGTACTGTTGATTACGAAGCTGGTCACTCCCATGGTAACCCAGTTATTGATTATTTAACAAGAAATGGTTCTGCTATTGAACAAAAAGTCAAATTCGAAAACAACATTCCAATTGCTACTATTGAAACTCGTGCTCCAGGTACCAATGAACCATACGCTGTTGTTTCAGGTGATTACAATCCAATTCATGTTTCCCGTGTCTTTTCCAAATATGCCAACTTGCCAGGTACTATTACTCATGGTATGTACTCAAGTGCTTCTATTAGAGCATTAGTGGAGAGTTGGGCTGCTGACTCTGTTTCTTCAAGAGTTCGTGCTTTCAATGTTCAATTTGCTGGTATGGTTTTGCCAAATGATACTTTAACAACTCGTTTGGAACATGTTGGTATGATCAATGGTCGTAAGATCATTAAAGTTGAAACCAGAAATGAAGAAGATTTACCAGTGTTAATAGGTGAAGCTGAAATTGAACAACCAGTTTCTACATTTGTTTTCACTGGTCAAGGTTCTCAAGAACAAGGTATGGGTATGGACTTGTATGAAAAATCTGATGTTGCTCGTGATGTCTGGGACAGAGCTGATAACCATTTCTTAAATACTTATGGTTTCTCCATCATTGATATTGTCAAGAACAATCCAGATGAGCTAACTGTCCATTTTGGTGGTGAAAAGGGTAGAGCCATCAAGAAAAACTATACTCAAATGACTTTTGAAACTATTATTGATGGTGAAGTTGTATCTGAAAAGATTTTCAAATCAATTGATGAAAAGACTACTTCATTTAAATTCCAAAACCCAGGTGGTTTAATTTCTGCTACACAATTCACACAACCAGCTTTGACCTTGATGGAAAAAGCTTCATTTGAAGATTTGAAATCTAAGGGTTTAATTCCAGCTGATTGTATCTTTGCTGGTCATTCCTTAGGTGAATATGCATCATTAGCATCATTAGCAGAAGTTATGTCAATTGAATCATTAGTTGAAATTGTTTTCTACAGAGGTATGACTATGCAAGTTGCTGTTCCAAGAGATTCATTAGGAAGATCAAACTATGGTATGATTGCTG
>JAKTWT010000238.1:0-14933 GCA_030582155.1 Hansenula lynferdii | reverse complement strand
TATACATTTTCTTGTTATTTTGGGTGATGTTGTCTTTTTTCATGACAACGTGTTTTGCCCAGAAAATTTGACAGATCAAAATTTACGCGCAACGAGAATTTAAAACTTGACAAATGAGAATATTGATATCGACATAAAAGAGTGGGAATGGCTGTTTTGACCTTTGTGTGATGTTTGTAAAAGAGGCGGAATGGTCGACTTTTGGCTTTTGGGTCAGTCTTTTTATCTGTTGGTCAAGTTATAAGCGGAAACTAGAGTGGTTAGAGCCTTAAATCAGGCTTTGTATGTTTCATTGTCAAGACAGGCTCTAGAACTGGCATAAAATGGGCCGAAAAATCAGGAAAACCAGAAAAGGCAGAAAAGGGAGAAAGGGCAGAAAAAGCCAAACGGGGGTTCAAGATTCTGATGATGAAGAGAAAACCTTTAATGATATAGATGGTGATCAAGCTGAGCTTGGCTCTGATATCAACAAGGTTGAATTGCGTACATTCTCCAAAAAGTATGGTAAGCGAGAGCTTCAAATCAAAGAATTCGATGATGATGATATTAGTGACATTAAAGACAAAAAAAGTGTGACAAAGAAACCATTCAAGAACTCACCTTTTTTCAGATTTAAACAAAAATTAGGTGAACAATTTTCAAGTGGTGATGTTGAAAATAATTATGCAAGAATACCATATGCTATCAAATATGAAAGCCATTATGATCCAGAGACTTTGATATTGGGGACAAGGAATTTTTCACCAGGTGAGATTATTGAATTGATAGATGAAGGGGATTGCGATGAAGCCATTCTTTGGAATCGTACACCGCAAAAAAGATACAGTTGTTCAAGATTGTTCAATTTTATGGACTGCGATACAAGCTTTGACGTTTTTAAAAGATACATCAAAAGGGTACATCAAAGACTAGAAGTTGAACTCTCAAATGATCCTGAAAATTGCGGTGCTTGCTCGGATGCACAAGAAATTAAATTAACTTCAAGATCCTTAAAGATGGCTAAATGCTCGTTGTCAATCTTGGAAGAAGTTGAAGCGAAAGTGCCAAAGAAAAAAACTCATCTATCGAGATTTCTCAACAAGATTGATATCAAAAGGCAACACATTTCTGGTAGTTGCCCCCGTAATGAAAATCTCAGAAAAAAACATGGACTTATTAAATCAAAGTACATTGTTAACACTTATAAAATCAAATCAAAAAGTTTTGATCCAAGAGATGATATATTATTGATTATCAAGCCAACGGATATGACTGACATTGATATACTTCGTATCTTGAGAATGGATCACCAGAGATTGAGGGAAGATTATAATTATCGTTATTCACATTCGATGTTTGGAAACTACTCAAATCGTTACAAGATGTCTGTTGCGGACTTGAAATTTTTGAATTATAAACTCGATCATGAAGAAAAGACTGCTGAGATCAAGAAACATCGTGATGATCAATCAGAGATCTGGGATAAACGCTTAGATGAAAAGAAGAATATAGATTTAAACACTACTTATTTTGCACATATAAAGAGAATTTTGCTGAAAAACAAGGACTTGAAATATGAGGATAACTATATATTACAAAAAAATTCAATTTATAAATTCTTCAATTATTCAGCTCATAGATCAAATGGATGTATTTTGGATGATTCATTTGGTTTATCCACTTCACCTTTAACGACTGAAACTATTTCTGAAATGTTTCCACAATACAATGAACCTACCAAAACAATTCACAATCTTTGTATGTATAAATTCCAATACCAAGACAGAAAAATGGCCCCATTCTTAATCACATATCCAAATTATGATATCAATGAGATTTATAGGGCTTATGATCGTTCAACTCAATATTTAGAGAAGCATAGATGTCATAATTGTTACAATACATTACCAAATAACAAGGGAACTAAAGAAGAAAACGCACAATTCATCAAGGATTCTGAACTACTCAGAAATGGGGTCTTGTGTATTTTGAACGATGGAGCTCGTGAACAGTTGACTCCAAATATGAAATCTTTTTATCATTCATTAGCCACAAAGGATGGTAAAATTAAACAATTAGATCCTGTCAAATTATCAATGTTTGCTATAGAGCTTTCAAAGGTTTCTAAGTTGGGTGAGAATGAAATGTTTTTAATATTTAGTCAAGATCAACAGTTGGATATAGCTACATTTTGTCTTTCAGTTAAAGATATGGTTATGATTGAAGATCTCCAGCCTAAAGATCAAAAAGAGAAAAAGTCTATTTCTCAGCTTGTTTTGGATTGCAGTGAGCAGTTTGTGCAACAGGTTAGAGGTGAGTGTATGGATTAGAGTACAAAAACTGTCTATACAGTGTTGTGAAATTGCTACTTAATAATGCAAACATATATTCCAGTTTCTTCAATATGGTGAGTTATAGGTGCTGCTGGTAATGCTATGACCCCGAAAAGAGTCACCAATACAATCTTGTAATAACTTTACGTTTGGTGCTGGTGGTAATGATTCGTAGTGGAATTATACTCAAAAAATGGATATCATGAAACCATTGGTGGTGGTCATGGTGCAGGTGAAAATTGGAATGGTATAAGTGGTATCCATACAAATATGACAGATACTAGAATGACAGATGTTGAAGTCTTGGAGAAAAGATATCCTGTTGTTCTAAGAGAATATTCCATAAGAGAAGGATCTGGAGGTAAGGGGAAATTCCAAGGTGGTGATGGTGTTATTCGTGATTTTGAACTTCGTAAACCTGCTAAAGTCTCAATTCTTTCAGAACGTCAAGTTTATCAAACAAGAGGTATTGAAGGTGGTGAGAATGGTGAAAGAGATTATGAACTTACGGATTAAAAAAGATGGTCATATCATAAATATGGGTGGTAGAAACACTGTTAGTGCAGATATTGGTTGCAGATATGGGTGATAGAGTCGTGATTAATACACCAGGTGCTGGTGGTTATGGGGTCAAGCCTTGTGTGAATAGTATTATGTTTGAAGAGAGGACTGTATATATCATCAATTAAATAATTCATAAAGAACCTCTAACTCAAATAATACGACACATATGATATTAAAATTAATATTAGTAAATTTTTGATAAGCTAGCTAAGAAAAAAAAACACTATATTATAGGTTAATTATTAACAAAAGAGAGAGATGAATTGATTGATTTAATTGAAATTAAGAAGAACAAATAAAAAATCCCCTTTAACTACCCGCGAATTATTGCGCGAGCTCCTAGTCGAATTAAAATAGCTCGAATCTTACAATTCTACTGTTGCCTATACAGTGATATATTGATTGACTTACACAACTATATGAACCGACTATTTTTTCCTTCTATATAGCTTAATTCCCTATAGAATCATCTGTGAATCATCTGTATTACTATGTTTGGTTTCAATGTGCGTCCCTTATCGATTGTCAAATTGCCCAGAAAATTTGACAGATGAAAAATCTACACCGTTTGACAACAAGAAGGTTTATTGTTTCAAAGCGAGAACTGTGATGTTGAAGTGGACACAGTTTTTTTTGCGATTCCTGATGTGATATTTGCTGCTGATGCTGGGATATAGATCTTAGAGGTCTTTTTGTGCCTGGAAAATAAGCATTTTTTGAGGGATTTCGAGATTTTCTGTTTGTGGCAATAAGATGAGTGGTGAAGCTATAGAGGAGAATTAAAGATATTGCATGAAAATGGATTGCAATGACATCCTCTTCTTATTTTTATAGGTCTCTGATATGAAACGAAGCCTTTAAAAAATGGGTGGAAGAATAAAAATAGATATCCAAGATTGTGATGATGAAGAAAAATATCAAACTTCCATGACTAAAGACGAAGTGACTGAAGATTTTGATCATTACCAATATCTAGGTGAAGATGGTGATCATGCTGGAGCTGGATCCGATATGAACAAGGATAAGTTGAGTACATTTCCCAACAAGTATGGCAAACGAGAGCTTCAGCTTGATGATATCGATGTTGAAGAAACAAAAAAAACCGGAACAAAAAATCTATTCATAAACTCGCCTTTTTTTAGATTTAAACAAAAATTAGGTGAACAATTTTCAACTGGTGATGTTGAAAATAATTATGCAAGGATACCTTATGCTATCAAATATGAGACAGCGCTTAGTCCAGAGTTTATGATATTGGGGACAAGAAGTTTCTCACTAAGTGAGATTATTAGATTGATACGTAAAAATGATTGTGATAAAGCTATTTCATGGCTACGTACACCTCGAACAAGTAACGGCCATCTAAGATTGTTGAACTTTATGGGCTGCGATACAAGTTTTGAAGTTTTCAAAAGATACATCAAAAGAGTACATCAAAGATTAGAAGCTGAACTCTCAAGTGATCCTGAAGATTGCGGTGCTTGTTCGGATGCACAAGAACTCAAATTAATTCGAAGGTCTATAAAGATGGCTAAATGTTCATTGTCGATATTGGAGGATGTTGAAGTTGAAGTACCAGACAAAAAGACTCATATCTCTAGATTTTCCCACAGGATTGATTCCAAAGGGCAACATATTTCTGGTAGTTGCCTCTGCAATGAAAATCTCAGATTAAAACATGGACTTTTTGAATCAAGGCGCATTGTTCAGACTTATAAAATCAAATCAAAAAATTTCGATTCAAGAGATGATATATTATTGGTTATCAAGCCATGGGAGATGAGTAACCCTAAGATCTCTCTCACTTTGAGAATGGCTCACCATTCTTTGGAGAAACCTAAATGTGCTAAATTTTTTATGCTTAAAGACTACTCAAATCGTTATAAGATGTCTGTGGCAGATTTAAGATTTTTGAATTATAGACTCGATCATGAAGAAAACATTGCTGCGATAAAAAAGCATCGTGATGAGCAATCAGAGATCTGGGATGAAAGCTTAGATGAAAAGAAGAATATAGATTTAAACACTACTTATTTTGCACATATAAAGAGAATTTTGCTGAAAAACAAGGACTTGAAATATGAGGATAACTACAAATTGAAAAAAAACTCAATCTATGAATTCTTCAATTATTCAGCTCATCGATCAAATGGATGTATTTTGGATGATTCATTTGGTTTATCCACCTCACCTTTAAAGACTGAAACTATCTCAGAAATGTTTCCACAATATAATAAACCTACCAAAACAATTCACAATCTTTGGATGTATAAATTCCAATACAAAGGCAGAAAAATGGCTCCATTTTTAATCACTTATGCAAATTATGATATCAATGAGATCTATAGGGCTTATGATCGTTCAAATCAATATTTAGAGAAGCATAGATGTCATAATTGTTACAATACATTACCAAATAACAAGGGAACTGAAGAAGAAAACGCACAATTTATCAAGGATTTTGAACTACTCAGAAATGGGGTCTTGTGTATTTTGAACGATGGAGCTCGTGAACAGTTGACTCCAAATATGAAATCTTTTTATCATTCATTAGCCACAAAGGATGGTAAAATTAAACAATTAGATCCTGTCAAATTATCAATGTTTGCTATAGAGCTTTCAAAGGTTTCTAAGTTGGGTGAGAATGAAATGTTTTTAATATTTAGTCAAGATCAACAGTTGGATATAGCTACATTTTGTCTTTCAGTTAAAGATATGGTTATGATTGAAGATCTCCAGCCTAAAGATCAAAAAGAGAAAAAGTCTATTTCTCAGCTTGTTTTGGATTGCAGTGAGCAGTTTGTGCAACAGGTTAGAGGTGAGTGTATGGATTAGAGTACAAAAACTGTCTATACAATGTTGTGAAATTGCTACTAAATAATGCAAACCCATCCTCATATATTCCAGTTTCTTCAATATGGTGAGCTATAGGTGCTGCTTGTAATGTCATGACCTCAACAAGAGTCACCGATACAATCTTGTAATAACTTTACGTTTGGTGCTGGTGGTAATGATTCGTAATGGAATTATACTCAAAAGTTGGATATCATGAAACCATTGGTGGTGGTCATGGTGCAGGTGAAAATTGGAATGGTATAAGTGGTATCCATACAAACATGACAGATACTAGAATGATAGTAAGTACTCTACGTTCAAACAATCCCCAAAAACCCATCAATTTGTTGGTCGAATAAAGTGTCGTTGCGGCAAATCAGACTTATCATTCTTCAAATTCTTCAGAGCTTCCAGAAATTCAACATTTAATTTAATTCAAAATCAATAAAGTAAACGATCTCTGTTTCTTCATTAATAATAGCGCTTCCCTCGTATGAATCACCATGGAAAATAGAGACTAGATAATAGAACTATCGATAAAAGAGAGAGATGAATTGACTGTTTAATTGAAAAAGAAGAACAAATAAAAAATCCCCAATTCCAATATATGTGAATCCTCTTTAACTACCCGCGAATTATTGCGCGAGCTCCTAGTCGAATTAAAATAGCTCGAATCTCACAATTCTACTGTTGCCTATAGAGCGGTAAATTGATTGACTTACACAACTATATGAACCGACTTTTCTTTCCTTCTATATAGCTTTATTCCCTATAAAATCATCTGTATTAATATGTTTGGTTTCAATGTGCGTCCCTTATCGATTGTCAAGTCGCCCAGAAAATTTGACAGATGAAAAATCTACACCGTTTGACAACAAGAAGGTTTATTATTGCAAAGCAAAAACTGTGATGTTGAAGTGATTCGAGTTGTAATGTGTGATTGCTGATGTGATATTTACCGATGATTCTGGGATATACATCTCAGAGGTCTTTGTTCGCCTGGAAATGAGCGAGTTTTGACGGATTTCAAGATTTTCTGTTTATTGGTGACGATATCTGTCTATTGGTCAACGTATAGACAGAAATTATAGATTATCTATATACATGGAGTGGATAGCAGTTATCTGTATCACTTTTTGTCATGTGTTTCCACTATCAAACCAAGCTTTAAACTCTTTACAGAATGGGTAGAAGAAACAAAATAGTTATCCAAGATTCTGATGATGAAGAAGAATATCAAACTTCGGTATGCATGATTGAAGACGACGATGAAGATGTTGCAGAAATGTCGGAAGACCTTGCCTACGATAATGGCTTTACAGTTCTGAAGGGGGATGAAGGAATGGAAATGATTGACTTGACTGATGGTTATATTAATGACGATAATGAAGAAGAGGAAGACGGAGAAGATGAAGAAAAAGAAGTTATGAATGAAGATAACGACTATCCTAAATATCTAGGTGAAGATGGCGAGCAATATGAGCTTGGTTACGATATGAGCATCGATGAGCTGCTCAAATATTTTGAGAAATATGATAAACAAGACCTTCAAAGTGATGACATTGATTCTGATAGTGATGTTACAGTTATTGAAGAATATGAAGACGTCACAGAGTTACCGTTCCAATACGCTCCGTTTTTCAGATTTAAACAGAGATTAGCTGAAAAACTTTCAACTGGAGATGTTGAAAAAAATTATGCAAGAATACCATTTGCCATCAAATATGAAGGAGGCACTGACTCGAAGTTTTTGATATTGGGTACTAGGAAGTTTTCTTTTAGTGAGATTGTTAAAACACTACTCGAACAAAAATGTGATGAAGCTATTCTAAAGCAAAGCACACCTAAAAGAAAAGATATAAAGCTCTTGAACTTTATGGACCCCGATACAAAGTTTGGTGATTTCAAAAGATATATTGCAAGAGTACATCAAAGATTAGAAGTTGAACTTTCAAATAAACAGGAAGATTGTGGTGCTTGTTCAAATGCACAAGAACGAGAGTTGATTTCAAGATCCATAAAGATGGCTAAATGTTCATTGTCAATAGTGGAAGAAGTTGGAGCTAGACCACCAGCTAAGAAAACTCACATTTCTAGATTCCTCAACAAAATTGATCTCAAAAGGAAGCATATTTCTGGTAGTGATTTCCGTAACGAAAATTTTAGAAGAATTGATGGACTTGTTGAATCGAAATGCATTGTTCAGACTTATAAAATCAAATCAAAAACTTTTGATCCAAGAGATGATATATTTTTGGTTGTAAAAACAGTGGGTCTTACAAACTCTAGAATTTGTCTCAAGTTACAAATGGAGAGCCTAATGTTGAGGGATTGTAATGATGTCAAGAATCTAAAGATTAAGAATTATTCAGATCGTTACAAAATGTCTGTTGCAGATTTAAAATTTTTAAATTATAAACTAGATCATGAAGAGGAAATTGCCGAAATTAAAGAACATCGTGATGAACAGTCAGATATTTGGGAAGACTTCTTAGAAAGAAAAAGTGGCGTTAAAGATCCAAACACTACATATTTTACACATATAAAGAGGCTTTTACAGAGAAACAAGGATTGGTACTATGATCAACATTACCGATGTAAAAGAAACTCAACTTATAACTTTTTCAATTATTCTGCTCAAAGGTCACATGGATGTTTTTTTGATAATTCATTTGGTTTATCAACTTCACCTTTGGAGATTGAAATGATTTCAGAAATGATTCAACAATACAATACACCAATCAAAACAATTCATAATCTTCGGATGTATAAATATCAGTATCAGGGAAGAAAAATGGCTCCATTTTTAATCGCATATCCAAATTATAACATCAATGAAATTTACAGAGCTTTCGATCGTTCAACTCAATATATAAAGAAGCATAGATGTCATAATTGTTACAATACATTACCAAATAACAAGGGAACCAAAAAAGAAAATTTGCAATTTATCAAGGATTCTGAACTACTTAGAAATGGGGTCTTGTGTATTTTGAATGATGGAGCTCGTGAACAATTGACCCCAAATATGAAATCTTTTTATCATTCATTAGCCACAAAAGATGGTAAAATTAAACAGTTAGATCCTGTCAAGTTATCAATGTTTGCTATGAAACTTCCAACGGCTAATAAATTTGTTGGAATGTTTTTCATATTTAGCCAAGATCAACAGTTGAATTTATCCTCATTTTGTCTTTCAGTTAAAGACATGATTATGATTGAAGATTTTAAACCTGAAGACAAAAGAGAAACAGAGCCCACCTCTGAGATTCTTTTGGACTGCAGTGAGCAGTTCGTGCAACAGGTTAGAAGTGAGTGTATGAATTAAAGTGCAGAAACAAGTTGTGTTGTGTATGTTGTGGAAATTGTTACTTAATAATGCAAACCCATCCTCATATATTCTGGCTTCGTTGATTTCGGGAGTTATAGGTGCTATTGTTGTCGGTGGTGATGTTATGACTCTCAGTTTTAAAGCTTGGATATTAAGAAATCAAGGGCATGGATTCTCTTATAAAAGGACCAGAAGGTCAGGAAAAATACAAAGGTGGTGGTGAGAATGGTGAAATAGAGTTCTTTCCAATGATCTGGTTTTTATGAAGTCAAAGTATGTAAATATATATCTGTATAAGTGAAAAGAAAGCTAAATTCAACATTCAACAAAGTACTGTTTAAACGGTGACCACATGTGAACCGATTGGAAGTCTCGTAGAGCTGTTCAAAGCTAAAAACTACTGCATTAAGCCTCAAAACCCATTGGTCGAATTTTCGTTCAAATAAATTCATTCCAAACGCTGCAGTGAATTTTGTTTTGTACCTTTCGAATAATCTGGCGGTGTTGGTGCGGTGCCTGCCGCCAATTCTGATATAACGATTTCACGGCAGAAAAATCGAGATCTTACATAAGTATTTAATAGGTGCTTAGTCATACAGTATACAAAAATTGAGAATAACCTGGTATCGAAAGATATAATGAGCAAGGAAAATTCATTTGAACTATAAATCCAGCTAAACTTCATCTGATTGTAAGCTTGTTAAGCATCCATTAATTCAAAATTAGCTCTCTAAAATCAGCAGTTTTGGCTGCAATTTAGGCATTCAAATTCGCGGGTGTTGATGGCATTTTTGGTGCAGGTAAATTTGAAGTCACCATTTTAATCTACGTTTGGTTAAACTAGAAAAGCAAAGATGTTCCGGGAAAGGCTGGAAATTAGTAATGGCTATTGGGGTAGCTTTGCTCGCCTAACTCATATGTGATCAGGTCTCTAAGGGCTCTAGCTTTCTACGATGTGTTTGGTGTTGGTAACATGATGTGATTGATGTTTTGTTTTGATCTATAGAGAACTTCTTTGGTGCAGGTACAACAAAGATGAGATTCCTTGATGTATCTGATGAATATTGAGTATATCTGAGGTGCTTGTGCTCACATACTACTGGCTTTTTGACCTTCCCCTTGTCTCTTGATTGGCACTATCATGTTAATCAATTGTGTGGTTTTGTGTTTGTGTTTGTTCTAGAAAAATGGCACTCCCTAGAGATTCTATTGTTTCAGCCTAGCTACTGCCTGGCTGCCTAGAATCCTTAGGCAGAGATTCAAATTCGCTGCAGGGAATTGTCTTAGAAGCTTGATCGACGTTTTTGTGTCACTTGTGTAACTTTTGTCTTTGTGTTTACAAATTCGAAAAAGCATAAATATGGATATCTCCCATTTTTCCTTCTTTTCTTCTACTCTTCTCTTTTGCTTTCCTCATCATTAAGCCATTTCAACGTTTGGCATTCATTCATCATCAGCTGAGCCCTGGAAACTATCATCATCGTCATTGTTGTCACTTGCACATTCATTCATTCATTCATTCCACCGTGGTCTTTCATCATCATCATCATCATCATTTCATTCATCGTCTTCAAGGGTTTAGGTTCATGCTGCTATCGTTATTCCAGAGTGTGAGGGAGATTTTAACTTAGCTTGCCGTGATTAAAGGAGGTGTCTCACTCTCATTGTTTTAATCTAATGGTTGACGATTACGGGGTTCATGGCCTGTTGTTCGGATACTAGAAGATGAACCATAGAGTTGAATCATAAGGGCCTAGGGCATTTAGGTGCCCTCTTATGAGGATTCTCAACATTGGGAAACTTTGCTGTTGTTGATTCACTTAGCAACTGGATCTATTGATCATGGTCACTTTAATCATTGCACACACCAAAGCGGTTATCATTGAAGTCCACTCCCAGGTGCTGTTCAATTCGTTATTCATCATTCATTTCTCAGGGTTCTCATTTTGTCCAGAGCATCAGCGCTCCAAGGTTGCAGTTCCAGAGTCTTTGAACTCAGTGGTTGTCCAGAGTCTTCGAGCTCCAGTGGTAGTCCAGAGTCTTTGAGCTCCCGTGGTATTCCAGAGTCTTCGGTATTCCAGAGTCTTCGAGCTCCAGTGGTAGTCCAGAGTCTTCGAGCTCCAGTGGTAGTCCAGAGTCTTTGAGCTCCCGTGGTATTCCAGAGTCTTCGAGCTCCAGTGGTAGTCCAGAGTCTTCGAGCTCCAGTGGTAGTCCAGAGTCTTTGAGCTCCCGTGGTTTATTATTCCAGAGTCTTCGAGCTCCAGTGGTTTTCCAGAGTCTTCGAGCTCCCGTGGTATTCCAGAGTCTTCGAGCTCCAGTGGTTTATTATTCCAGAGTCTTGAGCTCCAGTGGTTGTCCAGAGTCTTTGAGCTCCCGTGGTATTCCAGAGTCTTGAGCTCAGTGGTTGTCCAGAGTCTTTGAGCTCCCGTGGTATTCCAGAGTCTTCGAGCTCCAGTGGTTTATTACTCCAGAGTCTTGAGCTCCAGTGGTATTCCAGAGTCTTGAGCTCAGTGGTTTATTGTTCCAGAGTCTTTAAGCTCCATTGGGTGTGCCATCCGGGGGATTTTTGTTTGTCATCTGGGGGATCTTCTTCTTCTTTTAGTGGGTGTGAGGGTTGAAAGCTTTAATGATATTAGACGTTCTACATTTCTTTTTGATTTGTGGGGGAAATGGACTTGTCATCCATATGTCGTTCAACAATATTTGGAAGTTCAAGGAGCCAAAGCATCAGACGCTTGTTCAAGACCGGGTGTGTGGTTACAGGAATTGACGAAGTTTTGATGAATTGGACTTTTCAAATGTTGGACGGCATTTTTGATCGCTTCGGAATATTCAGTTATTTCGAAGTTTGAATCGCTGGCTGCTTTCTGATTGACTCTAGGCCGGTCAAATCCAGAAAGCTTTTTGCCAGGTATCAATTTTTTGATATGATGATTCAAACAGATCAAAAAGTCTAATAAAGCTTGAAACAAAAACAAAAAAAAAAAAAAAAAATATGAAGAAGAAGAAGAAGAAGAAGAATAATTATAAAAGGGATACTGGGGGATTGAATTGAGGGATTACCGGGGGATAATTGTGGGATACTGGGGGATTTTGGAAAGATTAGAACTATAATGGATTGAAAGGATTTAGAGTCAATTGTGTTGAATCACTCGCTACTTTGCGTTTTGGTCATTGCATGATTTGTGTTAGTCGAGGTGCCCGTTATAAGGCATATGATGATTTAATGTTATATTGATTTTCGAGATACCAGTTGTGATCCGTGTTCTTTCAGATCAAGTCTTGAACTAGGTCTGACCAAACTGTTTGTGCTTCGAAAGATCAAATGAATCTCTGTCTGTCCATTTTCTGTGATGACGATCCAGGAATGTGATTGTCATGTTTATCGATTTGTTTGCACTACATACAGGTGAGTTTTAGTGGGTAGGCCTTATAATTAGGAGAGTCCCACACTGTTCTGTTTTTAAACAGTTCGTGCGTCATTGCATTTCTCCCCTTAGCTTTCATGAGTGCACCGTGAAAGCTTGAATACAAAAAAAAAAAAAATTGTTTTATAATGTATGAATTTTCCTTTGTGAATTTCAGACTTTTGTAGCCAACTGATCATGCTCTAGAGGCAACATAATGGATCATTAATTCGATAAAAGGCCATCATGATATCAGCTTCAAACTGCGCGAAAAGCATACCCCAGATCTTGCTACAATTTGGTAGAATTTGTATCCCTTAAGTTGATGGGTAAGCTCCAAAAAACTTCAGGATGAAAATGAATCTTCTAGAGCCCTTCAAAGCTCATTGTGTGTTGAGGTATAAGCATTTGCAATCCAACTTTCCCCTGGATTGCGTTCCCATTGTTGGATTGCGAAGCACCATAGTTAATTCTGAAAAATTCGATGGATTGTGAGCTGGTTTTTTTGCGAAATTTTACGTAATTTTAGGCGTAGTGCTTAGTCAGATAGAGAGCTTAGATTCACTATAAACAGTTATGTACTGATGAATATGTAGATCTAAATATGGGAGATAACTTGTGAAAAATCAAAGTACCGTTGAATATACTTTTTGTGTATTCAACTGAATAAAAAATGCTTATCAAACTCACTAAAACTAGGGGTCGAAAACCCAGGCAAAAAATTCGACTTCAAAATTAATTGAAAAAAAAAGGTGTCCACAATTCTTTCTCGAAGTATTATGTAATATCAACGCAAGTGATTAGTAATATTGACTTCCCTTTGTGGGTGTAAAGGGTTCATTAAAGGGTAAAACTGAGTTAAAATTACCAATTAGTGTATAAAAGCACTGGAAAAAGGTAACCATGCCTTCAAAACGTACCAATAAAGAGAAAAGTAAGTAATATTATATCTGCTCAATCAGTTACTGTCACAAGCATTTTTGGTCGCGATGAAAAGAAGTTCTGCCATTTTTCTTTGTGCGTGTTTGATTTCTGTTTTTAAAACTTTTTACAAAGCGAATGAGAGATGCAACATTTGTCAACTTTTAGAGTGATCATAACAGCAGAGGTTTAGATTGAAATTTGGTGCGGTAGCCGTTTGAGAAGTTGGTATTTATATTGAGCATCTTTTTGTTTCATTTTGTCGGTGGTTTCCAAAGGTATTAAAGTTAGCGATCAATTACACAGCACATTGCACCAGTCACAAGATGAGTTTTGAGATACCCACAACATTGGTTGTTTCCGGTGCCATCTTGACATATTTAGCGAGTGGTGGTAGATTGACCATTGCATTATTCGCATCAGCCATTTATTTCCTATTTATCAAGAAAGTTTCCCAGGAAAAGACTGATTCTCAAATCAGCCAATCAGGCCAAGAAGAAACACATGAACATAAGCATAAACATAAGAAAGAAGGTGGATGTGGTTCAGCATGTACTTGTAAAGGTAAAACAAAAGAGAACAAGAAATCGCTTTCTGAATTGAAAAAGAAGAAAGGTTTTGGCCAAAAACAAGCACAAGCCGCTGCAGCACCAACTCAAGATGATAGTATAGCTGTTGATTTCACCACTGCTTTTGCTAAAAAATCAGCTGAGCCAGCTGTTACAGAATCTACACAAGGGAGGCCAATCAAACCAAAAACTAAAAGAGTCCCTAAGTTAATCAAATCCAAGGGGCTCCAATCGAAGCAAAAAGAACCACCAAAAGCCATGACTAAAGCTGATACTTCATTACTAGATTCAAATATCATTGTCTTTTATACTTCATTAACCGGTGCTTCAGAAAGAGCTGCTAATACATTATACGAATCCATTTCATCATTGAATTTGTTGGGGAACTTGAAAAATAAACCACAATTGGTTAATCTAGATGATATTGCAGATTTAGATGATTATTTCGTCAAGACTCCTGCTAATCTTGATAACTTGATTTATTGTCTTGTCTTACCTTCTTATGATGTTGATTCACCAATCGATTATTTCTTACAAACTTTAGAAGATACATATCAAGATTTTAGAATTGACAAGTATCCAATGAAGAAATTATTAGGATTCACTGTATTAGGTTTAGGTGATTTGGAATCATGGCCTGAAAAATTCTGTTATCAAGCCAAAAAGACTGATTATTGGTTAGGTAAATTAGGTGCAAGAAGAATTTTCCCAGTTGGTGAAGTTTGTAACAAGACTGGAGGTGATGAAAAAGTTAAAGAATGGGTTTCATTATTTGTTGATGCCTTAAAAGATGATGAACCTATTTTGTATGAATATAGAGATTCAGATGCAGAAGAATCTGATAATGAAGGTGAAGATGGGAATTCATCATCAGGTGAAAGTGAAGATACTTTAGTTGATGTTGAAGATATGGGTAAAATGATGAGATCAAGTGAAAAAATCAATAGTTCAGCTTCAGAAGTTAAAGAAATGGTTGCTAAGAATTCACCAACTT
>JAKTWT010000237.1:0-16094 GCA_030582155.1 Hansenula lynferdii | reverse complement strand
TATCCGATTCAAAATTAAGCAGCTTCCATCGAACATTCTGTACATATATATTCAACTATATATAACCACAGCGACTCCATTCATGCAAGCCGCCACGTATATGCACTAAAAAACGGTCAGACCAAGAATTCGTCAGATTGATCAGGATTTATAATAAGAGATGTGTGCGTTCGGTCTCAGGCAATAGCTGCTGTGCATGGGCCTCAATTTTTCAGAAAGTGAGACTACTTCATGAATAATGAGTTACGTAAGCTTTGCTGTCAATCTATGATTTTATGGCACAATAAGAGCGTGGATAAGTAATATAAAACTGTAATGTAAGGGAGAAAATGTGAAAATAGGTGCTTCATCTTTCAGGTTACTCCAGTCATTTCAAAAATATTTTCCCCGATTTGACTCAAAAATTTTGGTGTCGATTTTTGTAAAACGAAAGAAGTTTTTTCGCGGTCACGTGACTCATTTTCAAGGCGGTTTTTGATGGCCTTCCTGTTGGATATTTGAAGATTTAAAGCATTCGTTATAGTCTTTAAATCGAGCTCTTTCATTTCATCCAGGCGGTTTAGTTTTGAGTGCTCTACGGGATCCATAATTAGCAGTTGAAAAGGCATGATTTTGACTCATTTCAAGACATTTTATGCACCTTTTGCATGAATTCAATTGAACATTCAGGACCTGTTCATGTAGTAATAGGTCTGGAATGTTTCCATATTTCGCCAATCCAAGACTATAATGCGTACCCAAGTACATTGATATTGATCATAGTGAAGTCCTTAGGCCATCTAGGCCATCTATTGGTGCTAGCCTCTAGGCCGAAAAGAGTACATGAATGGTAACACTTTGAGGTTGAATTTGTATTAACAATCGAGGCATCTTTAGCTATGTAGATGGTGATATACGGGCCAATCATTCAACAAGTCTATAAAAGGTACAGTTGTACCGATGGGTATCCACGCTTATTGATTTCATAATTTGGATCCTAATCTAATTTTTTATACACTTTTGAAGTAACGTTATACTATATTCAAATGTCCAATAAATTAAACGATAGGCCCATTTTATTCAGTAATAACCAAGTCGTTCGAGTTTTTAAAATTGTTTCGATTTCAGTATCCAAAAGACTATACTATTGTGGGAACATGCCCTGGTATATACTTAAAGGTGGTTCATATAGTTTTTCTGATTCAGATATGGTGAGTATATTTGTTTCGATTTCTGTTTGTTATTATCATGTCAAGTAATGAGTACTAGTTGTCAATATTCCTATCATGTCACATCTATTTGACTATTAAAGTATATCAAGTTTCTCTCAACGAAATTATATCAACGACCATTTTGGTCACAGTTTCAGTCATTAATTATCAGTAGTTTAGTTTCCCCATACATTGTTCAACATTAGATAGCTAAACGAATATAATTAGAGTATTCCAATACAATTTTGCTATTAAAATGTCTGTCATTGAAAACGCGCTTTAAACATTCCAAATAATCGCGATCTTTAAGGTTGTGGAAGGTGTCATTGAGATCGACGATGATATGTTCTTGGTCTTGGAAATTATGTAGGGAGCTTGCTTTGTTCTTTAAGATGTTTGCAAGTATAACTCGATATCAGTCAATTGGTTTATATAATGACAGGATCGACTTTGAATCTAAGTGATAAAGAGCTACGTGAGATCTTGGATGGGATCTCTAAAGATATCAGAGATGATGATGAGCAATATCAGGGGAAAAATGATACTCCACCAGCTATATTACCATTAGTGGTCGACTGTGCAAACTATTGTCGGTTAGCCTATGGTATCCCTTCATTACCAGATCATTTCAAAGATGTTTCATTAGACCTTTTACGTGACCCCACAGAGGTACATATTCAAGATGCTAAAACGCAAAAAGATGTTAAATTGTTTAATCAATCTTTAAGTTATTATAAAAATCAATTAGGTGGGCTATCTGATGATCTTGATGTTTTAGAAACTTTCAAAGTGGATGATCAAGGAGGAACTTCATACATTGCAGCTGAAAATGATAAAAAATATCTAATTGTTGCATTTAAAGGTACAAAGACTAAAGAAGAGTGGATAAAGACAAATTTCAGTATAAGAGGTGTCAATTTCAATTCAATAAACCCTTGGAAGAAAGAGAGTGATGTGCTTAAAGATGTTATGGTTCATGAAGGATTTTATACTGCTATAAAGAATTTGGATAATGATTATAAGATTTTTGAGAAATTGAAGAAATATATTGATAGTGCCGAATATAAAGGGTACAAATTAGTCATTACAGGACACTCTCTTGGTGGTGCTTTGGCTTCGATATTTGGTATAGAAGCACAAATATTAGGATGGAATCCTTTGATTGTTACGTTAGCGTCTCCTAAAATTAGTTATGTTGATCGTCCAGGTCTTGATATTTTCACAAGTGGACCTTCATTCCCTGAGAAATTAGATGAATTGTTTGCATTGGACCCTGAGAAGGTTATGATGACTCGTGATAATTTAGAAGAATTGTTGAAAGCTAAATTTGGTGTTTTTATAAATATTGAACATATTGGTGATGTTGTTCCTCTTGTTCCTCTGGAACCTTATGAAAGATTGGGAGGTGTTCCATATTTGTTGAGTTCTACAGGCTCAGTTGAATTGGATCATTTTGCACCACAAAAATTGAGATTAGATGGTGATGAATCATTATCAGAGATCAAAGAAGGTGTAAATTTGGGTAATAAGACTTATAAAGATCAACAATGGATTAATGAAAAATTGAATAAAAAAGTATTGTTCTATCATACCACCGCTGCGATAATCAAGGATAACATTGAATTTCTTGATTCACCTCAAACAAGTTTTGTCAAGAAGTTGGCAAATATATTGGAATTTGGTGATATTTTCGATAAACTTGTGGAGATTCACTGCTTCTATACCCTTTATAATCTAGCCTTGGATGGGGATGCAGTGTCTGATTTTGTTGAGAAATGAGCTTACATTCCCATAGTATATGCTAATTTACATCTTTAATCTTGGTGTAGCTGCTAGTAACGCTTCAATTCCATTTAAACGAATCACCTTTGCGAACATGGAACCGATTAATACTCAAGGAGACAGATTCAAAAGATCAACAATACAAATTAGCTGTCAAATTTTAACAAGAGTCGCAATCCGGACGAACTGAACCTGCAAAGGCCCCAAAAGGGATTTATTTGTCGATGTTTGATTAAATTGTGGAGGGACCCTGAGGAGGTTAAACAGCTTGTTATACTGTTATATTTGTGCTCCACTTGAGTGTCGACCCTCGTATAGAAACCCTTCCAATGAATGATCACCTGAATTTAACTCACGGAAGTGTGTATCAGCCGTAAGCGCCGTTGAATATCCAGAATCCAGACAATAAACCTCTTATAAGACTAAGCTCTATATATACCGAGGAAGTAGTCATCAAAGTGGTCATTTGGTGTGCAATAAGCTGATTAGACCAGCATTATGTTGGGTTTATGGTTCTTGTTCAGCCAGTTTTAGGTGACATTGCAGCCTTATGCGAGCCCCACAATTGCTTCAAGGAACACCAGTTTTCAACAAATATTGATCAAGTACATTATAAAACCAGAACAAGATCCACTTACAGTTGCAAAGATCTATACAAAGCCAAGCTCTTCAGTTAGGCTACATATTCAGTGCCAAGGGAAACAAAGAAAACATGTCAACAGCACATAATTTATCAGATACAGACGTCGAGAAACAATCACCACCTTCTCATAACGAAAATGGACAATACATCTCAAACGATAACGAGTTGTTGAATTCAGATACCCATTATCAAACAGACGGTGATGATCATCCAATCTCTAAAGTTGCCCACTCGGGTGATAACAACGAGTATTTAATGATTGGACGTGAAAAAGTGCTAAAGTCTGATTTAATTGGAGCTTTTGGTGGTACTTTAAATCCAGGTTATGCTGCTCCTTCCGTACACAAATTTGCCAATCCTGCTCCATTGGGTCTATGTGGGTTTGCATTGACTACTTTTATGCTTTCAATGTATAACGCTCAAGCTATGGGTATAAAGACGCCTAATGTGGTTGTTGCCTCTGCATTTTGGTATGGTGGGTTAGTGCAATTATTAGCTGGTATGTGGGAAATTGCTCTAGAGAACACTTTCGGTGGTACAGCTCTAAGTTCTTATGGGGGGTTTTGGTTAAGTTATGCAGCTATAAATATCAAATGGTTTGGTATTGCTGATGCCTTTGAAGATGAATCAGAGTTGGCAAATGCAGTAGCATTTTTCCTACTGGGTTGGACTATTTTCACTTTTGGTATTTTACTCTGTACTTTAAAATCAACAGTGGCTTTCTTCTCATTATTCTTCTTCTTGGAGATAACTTTCTTGTTACTTTGCATTGGTGAATTCTCAGGAAGAGTTGGTGTTACTAGAGCTGGTGGTGTGTTTGGTGTTATTACATCTTTCATTGCTTGGTATAATGCATTCGCAGGTCTTGCCAGTAAAGAAAACTCTTATTTCACTGCTCATGTTTTACCAATGCCAGGTTCATCTTTGAAAAAACTCAAGTGATGGGACTTTTAATATATATTTATTCTATTTATTCCATTAATGAAATGTACGATATAAATTAATTACAGATTGTAGTTGGTATACCCTCGCAAAAGCTTATTAACAGCTCGTTGTGTATCAGTGCACAATTGAACTGTAAAGTGGAAATATTCAATTAATGAAAAGAAAAGTAATTATTCATCCAACTATATACAAGCCATGACTAGAAATTACATATATCAATAGCTGTAAGGCTCTATTTAATTACCAACGCCGGAATAGTTGTCAGGTCAGTAATTATTAAGAGCTGCACAAACTCAATAAAAAGGATCAGGATGGAATGGAACTAGTTCAATGACCAACAAAGCTGTAGATCTAAGCTACAAACTATTTTTAATTGAAAGAGTGAATGAGTGAAACTTTAGGGACAAAGACTTCGATGGTGAAGAATCTTTCCGGATATAATCGGCTAATTTCGGAATATTTCGGTTAATCGAGAATCTTAATGGCCGCGAATTCTCGTATAAAGTCTTGTGTTTGTGTTCTGGTTTTGCGTTTTGTGTTTATAACTTATTAATTATAATTGTTTACTTTCCCACATTTTCTTCCATTCTTCATACCACTTCAACAGATCATATCCACATTTTAAATTCTTACCACTAGCAGGTCCACACTCAGCTAACAGCTACCGTCTTTTATCAATACAACTTATAAGCTTTATATTCGTTACAGGCTTGGGAATTTTGGTTGATGTTTTTGTGAAATACTTTTCGCCCACTGTCTATTTGTCAATGCTATTGTCCTTTTATATATGACATACAAATTTTGCAACTCATAGTACTGCCACATTTGGGTTTCAGAATGTTTACTTTCCCAGATCGGTGTGACTATCAATTTCATTAGTGCTCAGGTCAATTAGTTCGAATTCGCTGATTTTGGATTAATCTAAGGTTAACAAGCTGTGTTATACCGATGACACTACGGCGATTATCTTTGATCGGCTCCAACTTGCTTATGACTTATAACTAGCTCTCGGTGTTTTTAAAGTGAATCATCAATTATTCAATTCTGGGTTTGATTTAGATGCTTTTTGTGCTGTTTGGAATGCTATTTTTTATGGGTGTTGGAAAATGAAATCATGGCTTGAACCAGAGAGCTTTAGATGTTGTACCGCTTTGATCTTTATCGAGTGATGATACTGGAAATGATTATTTCTCATTCAAATGATGTTGAATCTTGCTGATCTGTACTTTCCACAAATCACATCATGGAACTGTTTACATGTACGAAGATTAATGGATGATTAGTATTAGGTGCTTTCCCTCACATTCTTGGTTTTGAGTAAGATACGGTTTTACCATCATTAGTTAGGATCAATGACCAGACCTTGCTTGAGTCAATCCAAAAAAACTTCAACGCCTTCCTGTATCTTTCATGTGGTGTTTAGTATCGCTGGTTTTTTGGTGATTGATAAGTTGCTGCTCACTTGCTAGCAAAATGATATATCGGATGGAACTGCAGCCAAACATTAGTGAATTAAAGAACTGAAAGAGGCCGTCATATTTTACACGGGTAGGGGATATATATTGCCCTTTTGATCGTTTCGTTATCATGCGCTATTTCATTTCACATATCTTCAGAGCGTAATAGCCATCTCCTGGTGATTGTTTGTTGTTACTGCTTATTAATGCTGTTACTAAATCGATTAACTCAGTGTTTCTCGCCATACATGAACACATGAACTCTTTTCACTCAGATTTGAAGGTTGCCTTGGGTAGAATAAGTCATTATCAGTAGTTATTGGGTTGGTTGATAAGTGTTTGGTTTTCTTAGGGTTTTCAGGTTGAGATCAGTTGGGTAGGGTTGGCTTGATGCTACTTTGTTTGTTCTCTACAGTCAAAGTGATGATTGAAAAATCTTGTAGTTTATTTGGGGATTATGTCATGTGGTTGTTGTCATGATACTTTCTTTGGAAAGATGATTACACGGGTGTGGAAATAGAAACTATTCATTGACGATTCTACATAAAATTGAAGGTATAACCTGACTTTGACACAATTTAACGGCCAACGAGAGTGAACTTGAAACCGAACTTCGAAATGAATTTTGGTGGTATTGGGAATCACTTGAAACTTTAAATAAGCTAAATAATCTAGGAGGCAGGCTAAAATAAACCTGAAAAATCCCTCTGGAATTCCTTTGCCAACGTTTTGCGGATAATGAAAATCTTTCAATTAGGATCACTAGATTAAGCGATATCGTTCGTCTCAATCACGATTCAAATATAGGGGTAGATGTTTCTTGATTGCAGATGACACAATTAAACTAGTGGGATCTAATCTTTTAGCATTAAGCTATATAGATTTTTCAATGATCGAACTGAGAAGCCGTCAACTCCTACGTGTAGGTAAATTCGATTGTCTAATTATTTTGAAGAGGCAATGTGTTTTACAGCTGTGAGAATGTTCTGATGGTTATTGGTCTGAAATAGTATCTGTGTCTATTGTTAATGTAAGTACTTTAAGGCACATATTTTAGGCTTAGAAGCTTGGAAGCATTACTGGGATTTTCTTTTCTTGGTATTTTGGCGGTGCCAGGAAACCAGACATCTTGAAGGAAACGTTCAAGAGAAAGACTTCTTTTTTTAAACATATGATCACATTCATTCGAACCCTATTAAAAACTCGATAAGTAGATCATACAATATAATTGAACATGTGTTTATACGTTTATACGTGGCTGTTTTGAATTGCCTCTTTGGATCAACAGCGAAACATTTTCACAACGTCACTGCGTTATTTTGCATTTTGCGCAAAAGTAAAACGAAATTTTATGGCGTAAATTTCTAAAAATTTTGAGCTAAAATTGAAGGCTGAAAGGCGCTGAAAATGCTAGAAAAATCTTGGAAGGTGGCCAACAGTCATCTATATCCTACCTGGCTTAGCCCTGGTGGCAAATGTAAATTGTGCGCTATATTTTTAAACGTGCCCAAGTTACAAGGAATAGCTCTCACCAACCAATGGGATTGCTCCCCGTTTCACCGCAAGCCAAAGAGAATGTGTGCTGTTTTTTTCTAGAGATTTTCTGCCTAGCGCCGTTTAGAATCAGTCCAGATTCAGCTCTGCCTAATTTGAGCATGCCTCCCTAGCCGGCCTGAAATGCTCCTTTCAACCCCTTGCGTACTCTGAGACGTCTGCGTAATTTGCCTCCCAGGTTGCCACCTGCGCTGCGCAGATCCGCCTAGATGACCAACTCGCTCCTGCCTAAATAGAGCTCTACTCCGACTCTTTTCTTTTAAAGAGCTGACTCTGTGCTCCCAGGAAAAAAATTCTTTGTAAACGCACTCAAATTAGTAAAAAGCTACAAAACGTACTCGAAATATCAAGAGATTTCTCATTTGCAATTAAATTAAAAGCAAAAAAAAACAACAACAAAAACTTCAAACTTCTCACATACCAAAGAAAGGTATTCATCAGCATTTCAATAAGTCTCGCGCTTGCGTGTGGCTTCATTTTGTTCTTCCTTAAAAGGTCTCATCTTGTTGAATTTGGTACAATCAAACAAACATCTGCCATTTCCCTAATAACCTGCTCAGAAAAAATCTCAACAACACGGTCAAAACTGCTTAAAAGTTTGTGCTTTCAAGTCGTCGAAAACAACACATAAGAGTTAATAAGATACATTACCAAAAGCGCTTCAAGATTCTTGACATTTAGAAAGTTTGAGATCTGCCAACTTGTACAGTTTAACTGAACCAAGCTCCGATAGAATTTCCTAGTGTTATTATCGTTTGCTGTCAAATCATTTCATTTATAATCATTTCATCTTTTATTTATTACAGAAAAGAAATCACTTTACATTTTTTTTGCAAGAACTAAATATTCAATATGGGTTCAACTGTGGATAATAGACCAAGAAAGGGTACTTTAAGTAGTAAAATTGGTAAAATGTTTGGTGTTTCTGATAAAAGTTCCATTCCTGAATATCAACAAGAACAACTACCGAACAACTATCAATCTTCCAAGGATCAACGCACAGTTTCTGGAAATACATTACCAACAAACAATTATACAACAAATCCAAGATCTAACAGTTCAGGCTCAGGTTCAAATTCAAATTCATCGTTGAATAGTTCCAGTTCTTCTGTCAATCAAATGGCAGAATTTGAAAAACCAAAAACTCCATCAAGAGTTGTTTCAAGACCTGCATCAAGACCTCCTTCAAGACCTCCTTCAAGAACACCAAGTATAAACCATAAAAATCAAGTTCCTATAAATTCACAATTGAATGAAGAGTTGACAAACTTGAAACTCAACAGAAACAAGAGGACTCAAGATCCTCAATCCAAAACCTCATCATCATCAAATACTGCAGTTGCTTCACAAAGTCCAAACCCCTTGAGTAGGTCTTCTTCCTCTGCATCAACAAATCATCATCATCCATATCAACAATCATCGCATCCACCTTCAAATACTAACAGTTCCACTAATAATATCCAATCTGGAGCAAGTTCCATTAACCTGAGTAATAAATCTGCAAGATTCGTTGTTTATGACGATGATACACATGCTCATCATCTAAGGAATGCCAAAAGACAAGAGAAATTGAGTAATATGTTGAAGAATCTTTTAGGTGCTCAAAAATTAAGAGATGAAGCTGTTAGTACAGTTCCTGAAATTCTTTCTAATAATCCACCTTCATTATTCTCAGGATTGGTTAAACAAATCAATAATGCCAATGAGGAAAACTTACCATTTTCTGGGGCAACAAGAGTTCAGGGTGTTCAATCAACTGAGCAAAAAGTTTCCTCTCACTCAAAGACTTTTGCAGAACGTTATGGTAGATGTCAAGAAGTTATTGGGAAAGGTACATTTGGTGTTGTTAGAATCTCACATAAAAAATTCAATAACAGTGATAAAGAAACTTTATTTGCTGTTAAAGAATTTAAGAAGAGACCAACTGAAAATGAACAAAAATATTCAAGAAGATTGACTTCTGAATTTTGTATCTCATCTTCATTAAAACATGTCAATATCATTGAAACTTTGGATCTTTTACAAGATGCTAAAGGTGATTATGTTGAAGTTATGGAATTTTGTTCAGGTGGTGATTTATACACTTTAATCATTGCTGCTGGGAAATTAGAATATCTAGAAGCTGATTGTTTCTTTAAACAATTGATACGAGGTGTTGTATTTATGCATGAAATGGGTGTTGCGCATCGTGATTTGAAACCAGAAAATTTGTTATTAACAGAAAATGGTATTGTTAAGATTACAGATTTTGGTAATTCTGAATGTTTCAAGATGGCTTGGGAGAAAGATATCCATTTCAGTGGAGGAATCTGTGGTTCAAGTCCTTACATTGCACCTGAAGAGTATACTACCAAGGAATTTGATCCAAGATCTGTTGATATTTGGGCTTGTGGTGTCATATATATGGCTATGAGAACAGGTAGACAATTATGGAGATTAGCCAATGATGAAGATGAATTCTATGGAAGATATTTAGAAGGTAGAAAATCAACAAAGGGTTACGAACCAATTGAACATTTGAAAAGGGCAAGATGTCGAAACGTTATTTATTCAATATTGGATCCAGTTCCAAGTAGAAGAATCAATGGGAAACAAATATTGAATAGTGAATGGGGTAGAGAAATCAAATGTTGTGTATGATGACATTTGATACAGTATCAATTCATGAATTTATGCATATAATTAGTTTCAAGTTGGTGTTTGTTTTTATTTTGTTTTCCCATTATCCATTAATGTATTTTTATTTTAACGACTTTTTTATACCTGTGTTTGATTATGTTTTTAATACTTGATTGTTTCTTTTGTTATCACCAGAGTATACGCACAACTTTTTATTTGCATCTGAGCCCGTTTTGCTCTTCGTCTGATACAGCAGCTAGATATATTTTCACACCAGAACCTTTTAAATTGTCACGAGATTACGAACGAACTTTTTGTAGATAAGAATTGCAAAATAAAATTCGCAAATAGTACATGAAACCAATTTGAAACTATCTACAATATACTACCCAGTTAAGTGGCCTTACCGAATATTTGACAATTTCACAGAAACTAAAAAAGGGAACCCTCACTTTCAATGGCAATCATAGGAATTGATCATAACAACTACTGTAATTCCATAATCTGAAAGTTATATAAACTACACAATGAGTTGGTCAGGGTTTAAAAAAGCTATAAATAGAGCTGGTCAACAGGTAAGTTGAGAGTTACCTATAAAGATGAAAAGTATCCGTGGATTCAAAAAAGCGTTTCATCCGTGGTGTCAAAGCTGTTATTGAGAAATGTATTAACCAAAGCAGACTATGATCAGAGATACTGATAGACAAAGTGATAAAGACTATGATGCCGAAGAACGTCGTTACAGAACGTAAGTATTGATCTGGTGCTATCATTAATTATGGACGTAATTACTAATCTCCACGTTCCATTTAGTTTGGAAAAAGCTGGTAGAGGATTAGAAAAAGAATCAAAGGGATACCTTGACTCTTTGAGAGCCATGACACAATCACAAGTGCGTATTGCCGAAGTCATTTCTTCATTATATGACGATTCTAAATCTGTGGGTGGAAGTGCCAATGTTGGTAATTATTATTTGCAAACTGTGCAAGAATTTGACAGTGAAACTGTGAAACAATTGGATGGTCCATTTAGAGAGACTGTTTTATCCCCAATCACTACCTTTGCAAACTACTTCAGTGAGATTGATGACGCTATCAAGAAGAGAGCACATAAGAAGGTTGATTACGAAGCTGCTAAGGCAAAAGTTCGTAGATTAGTGGACAAGCCAGCAAAAGATGCATCCAAACTACCAAGAGCTGAAAAGGAGTTACAAATGACTAAAGAAATCTTCGATCAATTGAACACTCAATTGAAGGAAGAACTACCACAATTAATTTCATTAAGAGTCCCATATTTCGATCCAAGTTTTGAGAGTTTGGTTAAAATCCAAATGAGATTCTGTACTGAAGGTTATACGAGATTGGCTCAAATACAGAACTATCTAAAGCAAGAAGATAGAGACGACTACTCACAAGGTGTGTTGGACGACAAGATCAGTCAATTGTTGGTTCAAATGAGTCAGCTACAAATCGCTTCGCTAGGGGTCAAATAAGGTTTTCGAACCAAGTAAAACAACCATACCTTCAACCTCCACACTACATCAAATTAATCTACATAATGTACAATTAACCATTTTGAATTCAAATTCAGTTTTGTCTATCGTAGTCGGTACCTCGGAATAAATTACAGTTCCTCGGAACTCAGTATTTAGAAAATCTTTATTCACGGGCATCAAAATAAAGATACGAAAACAGAATGCGTTAACGCTGTATAGCGCTACAATAAACTCAAAACGGTGCTGTGGTCGCTAACTCTTGATTTCTGCTGGTCTTGAGCTATATCTACCAGGCGCTGCTGCTCGACTTGAGATCGTTGAATACCCAGGTCCTTAGATTATTGAAATCTATCAGTTTTGAGGATTCAATCTCCGTGTATATATCCACATGAAAGTACAGTTGGCTACTGAAAGATTGGAAACACTAAACAAATCAATAGCAAAGCTTTAGCAATTTGACCAATTAGCTAGACATATTTCAGAAATGCTTGAATTCTTTTTATTTCTACGGTCATTGGCCTTTGTCATTGTGGACTATCTATACAATCACCATGTTGTCAAGTTACGGAAATATTACCATAAACTGGGCCAAGCTATATCGAAAAATCAAAAAAACTTCATAATATGGCCAATCTCAATCATATTTATACTTTCATACCCAGCCATATATTCATTATATACCTCTTCGGGGACTCTCGATACTATCACAGGCTTACAGAGGAGTGGTGTGGCAATCCAACCAGCAAATTTTCAGAATGTTGATATTTCACAAGCTAATAAATTATCAATCAAACAAATATGGCTGAGCCCGAATCAGCAAGATACCCATCTAAACGATGATCAGATACCTCTTGGAGCGCTTGATAAAGACTTCTTGCTTAATGTATTGAAGTTTCAAAACAAGCTACTAGATGGAATAAATCAAGACTACGAAAATTTTGCATATGTTCATACCCCATTGATAGCTTGGAATAATAGCATTGAAGTATTGGACAAGACCAAATCACCACTGAAGGCACTAAGGCGAGGCTATCAAAGTAGCCAAACACCAGCTGTGAATGCACTTTTATCAGGAGTGGTGAAAGTTAACGGATTGATAAAATCTGCAAAAGCTTTAAGAATAATGATTTTCTATAAAGAGGCAAGTGCAGAAGCTTTAGATGCAGGTGAGATTTGGGATCAAAACCTTTTAAAGCTTCAAAGTGAATTGGGCGAACAGAAGTTTTTAATAACAAGAACAAAACCTTTTCCAAATTCATCGATAAAGTCTTTCTTGTTGAAACTGACCAAAATGAACTCAGTTGACCATTTCATACTGAATGGATGTTATTCGTTGATTCTAATCTACTTTTTGATATCATTGTCCAACTTGAAAACAGTGAGATCAAGAGTTGGTTTATTGTTTGCTTTTGTTGTGGAGATCTCATTAGCAATATTATCATCCGCAACTTTAACAACATATTTTTTTCAAGGTGTGGACTTCCGCCAGATACCACTGCAATTCTTACCATTCGTTGTTCTTGTTGTCGGCATTGAGAATACATTTAGACTTGTCACCTCGGTTTCACGTATACCTGGTGAAATGTCTGTCTCTTTCAAGATCTCACAGGCGTTGTCCGAGACTGGGATAACTTCAACGTTGGTGTTTATTCTTGATATTATACTGTTGAGCATTTGCTATCCATTGGTTTCATCTTCAACAAAGCAATTTTTAATATTTGCCTCTTTAACATTGACCATTGATCACATATTGCACCTAACATTTTTCTCATCAGTGTTGAGCATTGATATTAACCGTTTGGAGTTGAATGACCTTTTGAACAACGAAGCCACAACAAAAGTGAGTGAGAATAAGAAATGGCTAATATCAATTTTTAGCTCAAGAAGAGTAAGTCTTGGTGACTCGTTGAACAATAATGAAGAAGAATCAGTTCTACACAAAGCTATCAAGTTCATTGTCGATATCCAGTTACCATTCTCAACCACCGCCACGGGTACGTTGGTGATTATTTTGTTTCTAATTGGAACAAACGTCAGATGGACCGGAACGTCTCTTTGGTATTCTTTGCTCAAAAGTAAAACGAATTCTGAAGTGCTAGCAGCTCGAAACCTTGATTTGGTTGATAGTGCAAATGTTTTGATGACCTTTGGCGACAAGAATGAGTTCAGTTCTGAAATAATCAATCTTCTCTATAGAACTGGTCAAAGAGACCTTTCAAACGTTTTGATCACGCTTTATGATCCAGTAATTGGGATTTACGGATCAAATTTGACAAAATCCAAGAGTTTCGATTTTTCTCTGAACACAACCTACAAGTTTGATCTATATTATGTGTTGGAATTTTTAACCTCGTTGGCTTTCATATTGTCCATTGTGATGCTAATTTTGAAAAATTTATCGCATGATGGCCCAATCTCTGATACCAATGATCAAAACAAGACCGATGCGTTAACCAAGGCGCATTCATTTCATTCCAAAGTATTAACTGGTGGTCATTTTCTTGATATTATCAAAATTGAAACTTCACGCTCACCATTCATAGTATCCGTGGGGCTGGATCACAAATTGCTAGTATGGTCACCAGTATCACAGCCAATGCCTCTACCTTCTCAACTACCAATAAATTCCACCGTGTGGCCTATAACCCATGTTGTGTTGAGTGATCATGGTAACTACATTGCAGTTTTCTCCAAAAATGGGTTCATTCATTGTTATTCGAGATTATCAATGACTTGGGTTTGGAAAGTTGAGATTCCAGAATTGAAGAACACTGTGCCTTTGGAGGCCTTTTTCAGAATCAAAACCATTCCTGCCTTCCTTCAAAGAAAATTGGCTGGTGAGTTATTGAGTCGTAATACAACAGCGCCAAGCTCTAGAAGAAATAGTATGAGATCTATCGCATCGCCAACTTTTGGTCCAAACATGTCATTCTCCAATATTTCCAATGCTCATAGTGAGAAGAAAGATTTGGTCATTGCTCTACAGGATGGACGTGCTGCCACGATTTCATGTGAAGATGGTACATTAAAGTTTGAAAAATTAAGTGCTTCAACGCTAGTATCCAGTGCCAAACTACTCTCTCCGAGGGTCAACGATAGGCTTGTTTCATTCACAGAAGATGGCAAGGTTTTGGTTTCCACGGCTGTCAATAACAAATGGAAAACTAGGGCTGTTCATATTGATGAACATAAATTCAACAATCCGGAGGCTTTCTTGACTCCTCCTCCTGATAATGATCCTTCCGTACAATTATCAGATGAACAAAAAGCTAAGCTTAAAGAAGAGTATGGTAAGTCAAAAATTGCAATCGTCCCATTTGTTGGGTTTATTGTCAGAACACATGGTATTTTTGCTGAAATTATTGATGTTCAGACTGGTATATTGATGAAAAGATTTCAAATCCGCAGATTCAAGAAGAACTCACTTCATGTGTTCCATGACCAACCTACCCATTGTCGTTTCTGTGGTTCAGTCTCCATCACATCTTTCACGGTTGTTTATACAACTGAACAAAACAATGTCGTCATGCATACTTTCAACGTTGATCACAGAGCCAAGACAAGTATCTGTCTTCGTGTGGAAAGAGATCCAAGAGAAATTAGATGTGTTGGTTTTGACCAAGTTACTGAACACCAACATGAGCTTGAGAATATAGAAGGTTGGAGTTGTACAGATAAAAATCAAATTGTTGGTATCAGAAGAAAAACAACTGAAGAAGTCAAAAGGTCTTTGGATGAATCCAAGAATAATTTGAGAAGAAGACATAACAATAGCCAAAGAGATATCCAAAGTGCACCAAGGCTGCATGATCTTTGGGAAGGCTGGTCAATGGCTGCTGATGGTAAAGTTGAATACCACCAGATTCCAGATGAAGGTTGTGCTGGTGGATTGTTGGTGAATAGCATTGGACAAATCAATTCATTTGGTCATAAATCTATCGTTGTTGCATTTGGTAACATTATGAAAGTATTATTTTTGGGTAATGATGATCTAATTTATAACGAGGAAGATTCTGGACCAAAAACAGAGATAAGCGGGCTGAACTTTGTCAATAAAAGAAGAAATCATTTGAAAAAGAATGAAAAGTTTAATTCAACCAACTTTAGTGAGATTGATGGTATTCCTGGGATCTCCGAGCTGGCTCTATAACAATCTTGTAAATAAACATATATATAATATTTATTCAAGAAAATAACCGTATTCAAGTGATCATGTATCACTGGACCTATACGTAGTGATAATAATGCTAATGGGACAAGAAAGGCAAGTAATGTATTATACAAAAACGGCAAAAAATTTTTTTTTTTTTTTTTTTTTTTTTTAATTCAATATACTTGTATTCTATCTAAACATCTTTATATAGACTCTCGCGAACCTTTCTATGCCTTTTTTTCATAGCGCTCTTTTT
>JAKTWT010000236.1:0-16316 GCA_030582155.1 Hansenula lynferdii | reverse complement strand
TTCTTACAAGTATAAATAGAGGTCCTAGATCCTCTTTATTGTATGTTATATAGTTTTATATAATTGAGGTTGTTTGTTATAAGATTACAGACTATACAATTCAGTATTATAGTTTATTCTACTTCATAGTTGATTACATAATCCAACCATACCAAGTTGTATTTTTACAGATAATCTTGATTTGTGCATAAATTTTTTCTCGATCGATCTTGATATTATGCAGAGACAACAGTGAGAACTGAGAACTGAGCTTATTCAGCTTCATATAGTTTTAAAATCAATAGAATGAGTATCTCAGAGATTGATACTGGTAAGGGTATGAAATCCAGTCAAAATACCTCCTATTTCTTGCCAGAATCATGAACCACCTAAACAACTTCACCTTCAGCATATTCGCGGGAATGTGTCAAATTGATCAAGATTCAAAAATGTTAAAGTTAACTTCAACTCTTCATCGACATTATTAATTACAGAGAAGAAATCATGAAGGCACAAAAATCACAAAGCAGGCGACTGTCAATCACTCTCAGAAATCATTCAGATTATATTATAACCAGGAGCAGGATTTCCCAGATCAAGCTCAATTTTTGAAAAGCCAGTAATTACAAGCTACAAACCAAACGATTCGCTTAGGCGCTTACAAAGCATCATACCGAAGAGCGCTTAATTACCTTGAAATCCACTACAATAACATGAATTTCACCCTTGGATAGCAAAGAATTTATTAGAATTTGGCTGGGAATTGAATATTGAAGATTGTCGTTCAATTCTGATTTTTGTGCAACATTTCAAAAAGCTTCATCAGTGGCTAAAAGCAAAAAGGCAATGACTCGTGATGACCAATGGAATCTGAACAGGAGACTTGGATGGACATCCATACAAGAGATAGAAGAAATATGGGAAAAAGCTGCCTTCCTAGATCATAATCCTCGTTCAACTACGATTGATCCCATCTTAAATCTAAAGATCTGGGGATAATAGCAGGCTGATAATTGTGAGAATGAATTGCAAATAAATTGACATGATTGTCTTAACAGGCTCTCGCAATTCCACATTGAACACCCAATTTCCAGAAATTAAAGGCATCATTTAGACACTCCGGTGAAAATTATCTGAACAAGGTACATTTTAATGCTTTTCTGTGGGATTAAACGGCTAAAGTTTAAATTTTCATGTGCGGCTTCCAAAAAATTGAGTAAGGGAAAAAGATGTAAATGAGGTACCACCATTGGACCCTGAAAGATCTAGTTGTTTAAAAGTGTTATTGTGTTTATTTGATTGAATACAAGGATAATGTATTTGGTCTAGAAGCTCCGATTTCAGTGTTATATCTCCATTCCTTCACAAATCCAGTATTGACTCATACATAAAGAATCATATGGACGTTGAAGATTAAGGTACAAAATATAAGCTTATTTCAAAAATCACCAGCTTTGGACACTAAAAAAAGAAACAGAGGTGTGGGTTCCATTCAACTGCTATTAAGGCGATAGTACCCACTATATCACTCGGTATAAAAACACTCAAACACCCACTTTCATTATCTTTTCAGTCTATCGATATCACCTTCAATAAACATGTCCACTACAAAAAAATCACCAATTGAGGTTGATGTGGATCCGAAAATAGAAAAATCAACAACAATTGATACACAAGATTCATCAAATTTACCGTCAAGAGAATTCACAAAAGCATGGTCTAAAAAGCTAATATATACTGCTTATGCAGTGATGATATTCACTACACTAGTTGAATCATTTGCAGCTGATTCTACAGGTTCATTAGGCTCGTATGCTACATCATCTTTTAACAATCATTCATTAATCTCCACTGCACAAGCTGTATATAAGATAACAGCTGTTTGTGGATATCCCATCTTGGCAAAAATTGCAGATTTATTAGGTCGTGGTGAGGGATTTGGAATAACAGTTGGATGTTATACCCTTGCTTATATTCTTTTTGCAACATGTCAAACCGGTATTGGATATATATTTGGTGAAATATTTTGGGCAATTGGAAGAATTGGATTTAAATTATTTCAACAAATTTTCCTTGCAGATACAACAAGTTTAATTAATCGTGGTATTTGGTCAACTTTACCTAATTCTATAACTGGTGTACCAAGTACTTATGCTGGTAGTTATATTCAAGATGGATTTTTAAATCATTCAACATGGAGATGGGCATATGGATCATTTGCCATTATATTAGGTGTTTGTTCCATACCATTAACAATTGTTATGATTATAGTGGATCGGAAAGCTAAGGCAAAAGGTTTAAGGAAAAATACCAAGATTATGTCCAAGATTTCACATGATGATTCATGGTGGAGGCAAACCATCACTATATTATTTTTAGAACTAGACATTATTGGTGGTATACTACTAGTATTTGGTATTGCATTGTTTTTCATTCCATTTACATTAACAGGTAAAGCTACACCTTATAGATGGTCAGAACCTAGATTAATAGTAATGATTATAATTGGGTTTATAATATCTATTGCATTTATTATTTGGAATTTTAGATATAAACACAGACCATTGGCTAATAGAACTCCATTTATTGTCCCACAATCAATAGCTTCAAAGACCATTGTGATAATTTTAATAATGTTTGCATTGGAAGCTATGGAAAATGCAGCTTTTAATGTTTATTTCACCACGGTATTACAAGTTGGTGGTTATTATACTGCGGGACAGGCAACAAGAATAAATAATGCAAAGAAAATATCTATTGATATTGCTAGTGTTATTACAGGTTTAATGATGAAATATACAAAACGTTCCAAGATATTTGTGATTATTGGTGTACCAATTTTAATTCTTGGTCATGGTTTATTGGTGTTTTTCATGAATCGTAATGGGGTTATGGAAAGTACAATTCTTCTTAATGTTATGCAAATATTTAGTGGTGTTGGACGTGCATTTTATCAATGTTCTTTACAAGTTACCATCCAAGGTATTGCAGGTGTTGATGGGATAGCCATGTCTACTGGTATGCTTTATTGTTTCCAAATGATTGGATCATTAGCAGGAACAGCTATAGCAGGTGGAATATGGAATGAAGTATTGATAAATAAATTGAAAAATCATTTACCCATTGAAGAACAAGGGAATGCTGGAAAGATATTTAAATCCATGATTGTTGCATTAAAATATAAAAGGAATACAGCTATTCGTGATGCTATATCATTAGCGTATAGAGAAACTATTCAAATCATTGGATATGTTGCCTTGGGGATAATAGCTCCAATGCTTATATTAATGTGGTTTATCAAAGAGATTAAACTTGATGATAAAAGAGATATTTATGATTCTGAATAATTACAATGTATTAATTCTATTTATATTCGTAGCAACTATATATATATCATTATCTTGTTTCCAAAGGACTAACACTTTCATCACTCATTACTCCATCTTTTAATCTTACAACTTCATCTTTTAAAAGTTTAATATATTCAGATGCCAATTCCACAGTTGTTGCCTTAGAAGGTATACTAACTTTTGAAGCTAATTCTTCAGGTATTAATTCACCTAATTCCATTATAGCAACATTCATTCTATTTCTACGTCCTTGTTCAGCTAATTTATGTGATGCCTTTTTATCAGGATCCTCCGAGGGGCGACGTTGTTGTGTAATGGAATTTTGTGATTGTAATGAAGGTTTTTTATCATTTGAAGGAAGTATAACTGGTGATGTTGTTGTTGATGATGATGATTCAAGTTTAAAATTCATTAAAGTTGCAGGTGTTGCAGGTTGTGTATCTGATTTTATTGATTTAGATCGTTGTAATGATTTTGATGATGATGGTGGTGCCATTTCCACACTTGGATCAGGTAAGGGAGTCATTTCTGTAAATTCTCCATTAGGTGTTGTAGCAGATGGTGTATTCCCATTACTATGCTGCTGTTGTTGTTGTTGTTGCTGATGTTGAATTGATGTGACATATGATGATGATCTTCTAGCTTTTATTATAGGAGATTGTTTAGCAATACGACCTGGAATTGTTGGACCAACAATTGGTGTATTACCAGGAGTTTTCCTTTTATATTTCTTCTTTGTTGTAGTGGAGCTTGAAGATCCATTCATATCATCTGGAGATGTTGAAGTTGAAGATTTTCTCAATTTCATTGGTGATTTTGCTTCTAAAGCTGGTGAAGTTAATGGAGAAAAAAAATTTGAACCTTGATTATTTAAATGTTGTTGATTTTTGTTAATCATTGAATTTAAAGGTGTAACTGCTGGTGAAACCAAAGGGGTGAACACAACATCTGGTCTTATTGAAGTAGCAGTTGTACTTGAAGATATTGAATTATGATCATTTTGATGATGATTTTCCAATTGAGGAGATTGTAAATTTTGAATAAATGAAGAATTTGAAGAATTTGTATATGTTGTTACATCAAAAGATTGAGGAGTTGGTGGAGGTTGTTCATGTAAATTTGTTGTAGTTTGACGATCATTAGGGAAAAAATTTATATCAATATCGTTAAAATCTGGTAATTGAGCCCATTCTTGTAAATTATCATTATTTGTAGCGTGATTTGAAACACCATTATTACCATTTAGGTCCATTTGATCATGGAATTGTTGATGAGCCAATACATGATTTATCGATTGTGGTTGATTTGTATCTGATTGATTTGAAGGAGAATCAAAATTCAAAAAGGCTGAAGTTTCTTGATGACTTTGAGGATTAGACAACTGGGTCTGTTGACCCGTCGGCGTCGAAGCTTGAGAATGATGGCTATGGTTTTCAAAGATCCAATTACTATCCATTGGTGAGTGATCTATTGTATTTGAAAAGATTGTCTTGTGATTGTAATGAGTACCTGAAACTTGATGAGACAGAATGTATGTGTGGATGTATGAGTATTGCACTTGTGCTAAGGGTTTTACAGCAAAGTTTCCCCCTTCAAATGTTGAATAATGAACGCGTAGAACGAATAATTTGAATAGCACACCTGTAAACTTTCAAGATGAATCTACAAACTTCGTTAAAAGTCAAGTGAGTAATTACAAGCTGGTTAAAAGACTGCAAACAAGTTTTCCCCCGAGGCCTTACGTAAGCTTCGGCGCGTGGGTTATGTAAGCGAGTATTTTTGACACACGTGGGTGGCGATTGAGTCCTGTTATTGGCCCGTTGAGGGCCCTGTTAGTTTTGGCAGTTGGAAGTTGGAAGCTTTTGTTGTTTCTGGCTGTTTATGGCAAGTGGCAACGGGGAGGATAACCAGGTCACACGAGTGTATAGTGTATGGTATAATATATTATAGCTAGTTGTTGATGTTTATGTTGGTGTTATAGTGCTATCAGCAAGATAACAATACATTGGCTGGGCAGGGCTGCTCTGACAGGCCCTAAAATACGTCTCAGTGCCACACGGCAGAAATGACCGTGAGGTCACGTGAGCAGTCACGTGATGCAGCATCGCGTATACTAGTTTATTACATATACTGATGGAAATACAACAGAAACGATCAAGTGACAAGGAGTGTTTATATGTAATCGAGAGTAATGCTCACCAATTAAAAGCACAAGGCACAAACCGATGGTGAATAGTTGTATCTACCCAATCAATACCCACCGGCCAAAGGAGTGGTTTCACGGTTTCACAATTGGTTTCATGTACACAATTCAAAACCACAACAACTGGAAATCCCACCAGTTAAGTATAGATCGAGATATGAAGTCTGCACAGGACCATGTTTACCACCATTTCCCATGTACTGATGCATACCAAGGGTCCATGACTCCATGATCCATGGTGAACAAAATTCATGAAGAAACGCGCCTTATATTTTCAGATAAGGTTATTGGCTAGTGTTGAGTTTTGAGGTTGGAGTGACTTCCCATGAAGCTCAATTCATCAATATGGAATGAAAGAGCATCAATTGAGGATCTAACATAATCCATAGTTCTATAGTTCTATAGTTCTATCTATATATCTACTAATTCTCCACAAAGATCTTTGTTTACTTTTCATCCGTTTGAAAATCATAGCTGAAAAAGAAACCACTTGCAAATTTTTACATCAAAGGTCCAAAACCCTGCACCGTGTGCACTTTTAATTGGAGGAAATAAGATCTTTATGTATGTTCATTTTTAGAACACTTGTTCGTATTTTCCAAATATCATGCAACTTTCTTGCCTAATTTAGACGAATTATTTCTTGCCCAGTATAAACATTCCTTGATTGTTTCTTAATTTAGTCATTTCGGGAAAATAGAGATTCTTTTACTCTTTTATATAAACTCATCAAGATCCTGATCTACACCAAAAACCTTAGATCACGAAACAACAAATTCTATTGATCATCACTCTTTTATTAAAGGGTCCTACTCCACTCCATCTCAACGTTCGCTCATCACTTCAACACAGCCTTCATTAGTTTTTCGTTCAACACACTCGAGGATCAATTAACGCGTTTGAAATAAAATGTTATTACAAAGTGTTCTACTAAGTGCCCTGGCTTCAACAGCTTTAGCTGCTCAAATTGCATGTAACGCTTCATCAACATGTCCTGAATCATCACCTTGTTGTTCTCAATATGGTTATTGTGGAACTGGACAAAATTGTCTTGGTGGTTGTAATCCAATATTCAGTCATTCAAAAGATTCATGTCTTTCAATGCCAATTTGTAAAAATTTTAGTACAAATTTCACATCTACTGATAGTGTTATGGATATAGAGGATTATTTAGGTAATGCATCCGATACTGATTGGGTTTATTCCGGTTATATTTCTGAATATGATGATGCTTTACTTTTACAAATGCCAGAAAATTCTGGTGGTACTGTGCTTTCATCAACAAGATTTGTTTGGTATGGTAAAATTAAATCAACTTTTAAAACTTCAAGAGAAAGAGGTGTTGTCACTGCTGCTATCTTATTCTCTAATGTTCAAGATGAAATTGATTATGAATTTTTAGGTTATGAATTAGAAGATGCTGAAACAAATTATTATTATCAAGGTGTTTTAAATTATACAAATACTGGTAATCATTCAATATCAGATACTTTTGAAAATTATCATGATTATGAAATTGATTGGACAGAAGATGAAATTTCTTGGTCTATTGATGGTAAACATGTTAGAACTTTGAAAAAAGAAGATACATGGAATTCTACTTCAAAAGTTTATGAATTTCCTCAAACTCCATCAAGAATTCAAGTTTCATTATGGCCTGCAGGTTCTAATTCTAATGGTGTTGGTACAATTGAATGGGCTGGTGGGTTAGTCGATTGGAATTCAACTGATGTTGAAGAATATGGATATTTTTACATGACATTAAAATCTGTTGAAGTGGAATGTTATGATCCTCCATCAGGTACTT
This sequence comes from Hansenula lynferdii, assembly GCA_030582155.1. NCBI lineage: Eukaryota > Fungi > Ascomycota > Saccharomycetes > Phaffomycetales > Wickerhamomycetaceae > Hansenula > Hansenula lynferdii. The sequence continues at coordinate 8,977 of JAKTWT010000236.1, read as the reverse complement.
TAATTGATGGTGATGTTTCATATTATTTCAATAATTCTAAAAATTATGATCAACAATACGTTATGATCACTAATAACGATACTACTATTGGATCTGATGAAGCTACCGGTGAAGATCCAGATAAAGGTCGTAAAAGTTCATCATCATCATCATCATCATCATCATCATCATCAAAATCTTCATCATCTTCTAAATCATCATCAACAAAAGATTCTAAATCATCAAATACCAATACTGCAACTACAACTGATAAGGATTCAAATGAAGATTCAAAAGAAACTTCTACTTCAGCTACTGCAACAGAATCAGTTTCTAATGGTGGATTTGCTCAATTTGCCGCTACATCATCAACTGATTCCAGTACAGGTGGTGCTTTAAATTCATTTAATTTAGAAACTACATCATGGTTATCCATCATATTTTCCATTGTTCTATTCACCATATAATATTAGCTTAAAAAGCTACATCTAATACCTGAACATTTATGCATTTATTTAAAAGAACTTGTAATATTTATCTCTTCTTCCCCTTTCCTTTGAATTTTTTACCACTCCCATTTATTCTATCAATTTCAGCTTGACTAATAACAAGTCCATTCCTCGTACTTTTACCAACACTTTGAATTTGTAAACCTCTAGCTCTCTTTGTTGAATTTTTATTCCCCTTACCTTTACCAATACGATCATTTATAGTGACACTTCTCCCACCTATATTTCTAAATTCACCTTTTTTAACTTTGGAAAGGATAACACCACCTTCACGAGCTTCTTGTTCAAATTTATTAATTTTTTTAATTTGTGATTCTACCATACCTTTACGAATTGACATGGGCATTTTTTCTAATTTATTCTTCTTGTCATCACCATTGATACTTGCAATCTTATCCAATCTATTACGCATAGTATGTGTACGTGCTGATCCAATGGGTCCAGATTCTGAATCCAATGTAGCTAATGTTAAATCTGCACCTGATTGATGATTTTGGAAATTGGCAAGGATATGTGATTCATCAAGAAATCTTTGTAATTCTAAATCATTTTGTAAATTTTCACCTTCTTCAGGTAAAGACTTCCCACCCTTTTGTGGTACTATTGGTTTAGGTTTTAATGATGATTTACCACTTTTCAATAGTTTACGTTGTTGTTTTGATGGTTGTGTATAACTTCTTGTTGGATCTTGAAACTTGATGACTTTTGGACCTTCTGGTTCATCAAACCCTTGGAACTCCTCTTCTTCGTCTTCCTCTGCACTATCTTCAATCTCTATGTCCAAATCACTCTCTTCTTCACTCCCACTTCCATCTTCACTTCCTTCACTTTCATCACTTAATGATTCAGTATCTGACTGTTTTGTCTTGTCCTCGTAACCAAGCTCCTCTAATGACCCAAACTGTGCCTCGAAGTTTCTTCTCTGTATCTCCATCTGTCTCTTGTATTCATCGTCACTCATCTTGTCCTTGATCTTCCTCTACTTAAAATCACCAAACAATAATCATCACCATACTTAAAGCTCATCTCATCTATTCTAATTTTTTTATTCCTGGAACGGCCACTACTCTCAAAAGTATAATGAATCACCAAAATCATCAACAGTTTTATAAACTCAGAAAACCCCAATAAAACCCACTGAAAAAAGATGACAAAATTCAGAGGCTGTATCGATATCCATTCGGGTCAAGTCAAGCAGATTGTCGGTGGGACTCTACACCAAGACGACAACACACCAGCAACAGAGTCTTCGAAATTATCAACAAATTTCGTCTCTACAAATCCATCATCTTATTATGCACAATTATACAAGGATAACCATGTAAAGGGGACGCATGTTATCAAATTGGGTTCAAACACAGCTAACGACAACGCAGCATTGGAGGCATTGAGAACATGGCCTGGTGGATTACAGATTGGTGGTGGGATCACTGGTGATAATGCTCAATATTGGATCGATAATGGTGCTAGTCATGTTATAATCACTAGTTGGTTATTCCCCTCTGGAGAGTTTTCTAAAGAGAGATTAGACCAGTTGGTTACTATTGTTGGGAAGGATAAGATTGTTATTGATTTAAGTTGTAGGAAAATTCTAGTTGGTGATGAGACTAAATGGGTTGTTGCTATAAACAAATGGCAAACTATAACAAATTTTGAATTGAATAGAGAAAATTTTGATAAATTAAGTGAATATTGTGATGAATTTTTAGTTCATGCTGCTGATGTGGAGGGATTATGTAAAGGTATTGATGAAGAATTAGTTATAAAATTAAGTGAATGGTGTGATATACCAATAACTTATGCTGGTGGTGCTAAAAATGTTAAAGATTTACAAACTGTGGAAACATTGAGTAAAGGGAAAGTTGATTTAACTTATGGTAGTGCATTAGATATATTCGGTGGTGAATTAGTAAAATTTCAAGATTGTGTTGAATGGAACGGTAAATAGACTTTAACACGAGTTTTTTTATATTATACAATCTTTTATATATATATATATTCATTTCCAACCACCTTCATATGAATCATAACCATACCCACCTGGTGCACCATTAGCAGCACCATATTGAGACCCAGTACCGTATTGTGATTGTGCTCCACCCATGGCGGTATCACCACCATATTGAGTCTTATTACCATCGTTTTGATTTATTGACATGACAATACCAGCAACTTTTTTCTGTAATTCTGCAATACCTCTAAGAACAACCTGGTCAGGTGATAATGAACCTATAGTTTCCACATTAAAATAAAATTTATTTGGTTCAGCTTTATAATCAAATGGTTCTTCTGGATTTGGAGGATCTTCATATTCACAATTTTCTGATTTTGGCCATTCTTCCTCTATATCTTCTTCATACCAATAATCTGTATGTTTCAATTTATTCCATGGATCATATTCAAATCCTATTGCAGCACATGGTGACCATTTGGCATGTTCTTTAGAAATACCCTTTTTAGCAATACATCTTATAATTAATTCTTGTTCATTTCTTAATTTACAAATTAAAACACCATTTTCTTCACGATCAGTTATAATTGGATCACCAATTTTTAAATGTTGATTTTGTGAAACGATATAAAGATCTTTTGAATAAACATTTAAAGTAGAATCTTGATCAGCACGAACTCTAAGTTCTAATTCCACAGAGCATTTATTACAATAATCATCACAAACACAATCTCTTGAATACACCAGTTGATCAACATCCATACTTTGTAATGGGATCAACCCTAATCTATGTGCAAGAAATTCATCAGCCAATACCGAAGTGTTTGTTTCAATTTCAACAGAGTCTATAGCTAATGTTGGGATTTCTGATATCATTACTCTTCTTATAGAATTTGCCAATGATAAATCGACATTTGACAAGACGAAATCCACCTCATCACTCGCAGTTTTCCTGATGTTTATAGCTGGTCCACTCATATTGTCTCTTGTCCACTCCGAGGTTTAAATCTAGAAAACTAAATCTTTGTCTATTAATTGTCTTGATGTTTTGATGATGTTATTCAACGAAATAATTCGCGAATTTTTAGTAATCTTATTTTATTTTCCAGAGGGGTCAACCGGACAACTAACAACTAACTATTATATTATACAGCTAATAGCTATCACCAATTACAAACAATCCAATTAACCAAAATGACCACACAGATACCCATCCCAGACCTCCGATTCGAGTCTTCATTCTTCAACTCTCTTCAATCCAGGGCAAACCAAAAACACAGAGTTAATGTTTCTAAATTGAATGACTCTGATGTTCCAACTGGACCCGTACCTATATCACCAGGGATTATATTTCAAGTGATCTTAAAAGACGTGATTTTAATGCCCTTGATCCAAGGTGTGCTATGGAGTGGGATATGGATTGTTGCTAAACCATGGTTAGGCTATATGGCACGAAGTGGTCGAGATTATGGTGTTAAGTTATACAAAAGTTTAGGATTTGATTCAAGACAAGTTAGAAGAGTATAATGTTATGATTATGATATAATGAACTATTGTAGTTTTATTGTATGTATACAAAATGGGGTTAAGCCCAAGCTGGTTTACTTTCATTTCCACCTCTTCCACGACCTCCACGACCACGACCTCCACGACCTCTACCACGACTTCTATTGTTAAATCCACCTTGATTGAAACTACTTTGATTGTTGAACTGTCTTTCAGGTCTTTTTTGATCATTTGAGTTTGAAATTGTATCGAAAAATGATTTCTTCTTATCATAAGCTGGTACTGTTTCTTCATTGGAATCTTCTACAGGTCTTTGTAAACTGTCTTGATTCTCTTTCACTTCAACATCAAATCTTGCATTAGCTTGTTCAAAATCAAAATCGGTGTTTGGTAATTCTTTTGATTGATAAAAAGTCTTTTCTCTTGGTTGTCTATAATTGTTTCTTTGTCTTTGTTGATATTGCGGTTTTTGTTGTTGTTGATGAGGGAATGATTGAGGTTGAGGTTCAGGAATTTCTTGTTCCTGAGATCTAGTAGCCACTGGTGATTGTGTAGATGTAGCTTGTGGTTGAGGATCGACTTGTGATTGAGATGAAGTTGGTTGATTCCCACTTGAAGTTGATACTGGTGCGGTGTCTTCTAATACTGATAAATCATGAACATCAGAACCTCTAAACACCACGACTGGGTATATCTCTGTAGATTTTTCAATGAATTGTTCTTTTGGTAATCTATTTTCAGAACCATATGGTTGAACATTTTTCAATGTCACTGTAGCTTCTTCCCCATTGACATCTTGTAAGATACCAACGTAACTAAAAAGTTAGTATCACCAATTCTCCACCAGTGTTTCCACATCACACTCACCGGATACCTTTACTAGAAATCAACGAGATGTTCTTCCCGATATATTGAGACATGATTGAACTCTGTGTATTTGAAGACTTCACACAACTAAACAACATACACAGACATCACCAAGTTTTCATAGAATTGTCAAGATTTCCGTTAAAGGACACACCTGCCAGACCGAGCCGTGTCACTATTAACTATGTGATTTTTGATTAAAGTGTTATAGACAAAGTATAGGATCACCTTAATTAAGTACCAAACACACCTACAATGACCTCTTTAACTCCCTTCCAAGCAACAGATCTATTCTCGCTGAACCCGGTTAACCTGGACACGCTCACAGAGAACTTCAACATTGGGTTCTACTTCCAATACTTGACAGAATGGCCATCATTGTTTTTCAAAAGTGAAGAGATTGGTAACCATGTATCTGGTTACATGATGGGTAAGACAGAAGGTAATGGTGATCTATGGCATACACATATCACCGCGGTGACAATAAATCATTATTATAGAAGAATTGGACTAGCCAGTTATCTGTGTGATAATTTGGAGTATATCACGGATTCCAAACCTCATGAGACAAATTTCATCGATTTGTTTGTTAAATGTAATAACAAATTAGCATTAAATCTATACGAGAAGCTAGGATATAGTGTTTTCAGAAGAGTTATAGGGTATTATGGAGGTGAATACGAGTATCCTAGAGACACAGGTACAGCTAATGACAATAAAGACGCTTTTGACATGAGAAAGGGCATGGATCGAGACGAAGGACGTAGCACGAGGAAAGATGGACGACAACACAGAGTGTTGCCCCATGAGGTGACATTTTAGCCAATTGTATATAAAAGTGGCGATAATTGTGAATATTTATAGTTGTTTTAATATATTTATCAAATTTGTAGCTCGTCGGCTAATTTGTCGTTTGTCGGGCCGAATGTTGAAGATGGGGATATCTCAAATGAGATTGGGCCTCAATGACAGTTAAAGTATATAAAGATCTGAATTTCTTGATATTTCCAAAAACATACTTCAACTGATCAATATCAAGACATGTCCAACATTGAAAGCGCCATCTATGGGGCCTCAGCGTCCATCATCGCCAACACGATTGTCTACCCGTTGGATTTGGTCAAGACTGTTATCCAGACACAGCTGGAGCTAAATAAGGATCCAGAAGACTCTATCTTACAAGAACGCTACAAGAACTCATTGGACGCTTTGGTGAAGATTTACAAGAAGAGAGGGCTAACCGGGTTGTACAGAGGGTTATCATCCTCATTGCTGGGAACAGCAGTGCAAAGTTTCACATATTTCTACTGGTACTCGTTTGTTAGAAAGTTATGGCTTAAATTCAAGACTGTTAGGAAATTCACATTGAGTAATTCCACTCCTGAGGAATTGCTATTGGGTATAGTGGCTGCTGCTTTGGGACAATTGTTCACTTCACCAATAGGTGTTATCTCTACAAGACAACAAGTCTCACCGGATAAAAACCCTACTGTGATTAAGACATCACAAAATATCTTGAAAGAAGATGGTATCACTGGGTTTTGGAGAGGACTCAAGGTCAGTTTGGTCCTTACAATAAACCCATCTATAACTTATGCATCATTTGAAAGAATCAAATCCGTATTCTTCCCTAACAAATCCATATTATCACCACATGAATCTTTTACATTAGGTGTCTTATCCAAAATGTTGGCCACTGTGATAACTCAACCATTAATCATTTCCAAGGCCATGCTACAGAAGAATGATGATAAAGACGATAAAGATCTAGTTAATTTCCAAAGTGTATTGAGATATCTTGTCAAGAATGAAGGTTTCACTTCACTTTGGAAAGGAATCCTTCCACAATTAACCAAAGGTGTTCTTGTCCAGGGATTCATTTTCATGTTTAAAGATCAATTAAACATCTTGTTCAAGACTATTTATACATTGATTAAATTACGCCAGAGAGTATCCACTAGACAGGTTGTTTTTAACAAGACATGAATTGAATGTTTATTTATTTATTACAACCCCCAGTAGTGAACTGTCTTATCAATTCCAGATGTGAATAATGTATCACCTTCAAGAACAAACGACTTGATTCGTTGTCCATCATGACATGACAACTTTTTAACAATCTCACCAGAATGTAAATTTAATAATCTTAAAATTCCATCATCACCACCTATCCAAACATTTGAATTAGAACAATGATGAATAAACCCCTGTGAGAATTTGTCCTGAGGTGATAATGAATTATAATTCCCCAGTACAAGTCCTCTTGATACATTAACAGATGTTAATTGTTGTTCCATTGGTGAATCCGGATTCAAACTATGAATATCCAAAACTGGTAATTTGACAATAATAATCCTCATATATGGTACATGTGACGTACCCAAAGCGATATGAGTATCTTTTTCCAACAGAGCACCACTAGATATCGATATACTCATTGGTGTAAATCCATGAGATGAAAATTCAGCATCGTTTAATGAAACCCTAGAAATTTCAAATAATCGATCTTGTGTAATTGTAAAGATAAATAATTGTGTTGAATCTAATCTCGTTATGAAAATAAATGGAGTCATACCATCATATGACCCAATTTGAATAGCTGTAGGGTTTGTAATCAGTTTAAACTTGGATATTATTTCAATCTTATTATTCTTAATAATTGAACAATTTAAAAAACCATCCCATCCAATGGAAAAAATATAAACCAAACCTTTATTATTAATCCATATTTTGATATCTGTGATTAATCTCTTGTGTAATTGAACTTCACCTAGTAATTTAGATTCAATCTCATTCCCTAATGTTTCAAGTTGATATAATTTAGCCTTACCATCCATACCACAACTAATAAATTTATCATCATTGGGAATTGAATATGCACATTTCCCAACACTACCATGTATCCCTATGATTTCTAAAATTATTTTTGCCCTGCGGATATCCCATATGGTTAATTTTTTATCGTTTGATGTTAGGAATAAAACTTTGGTTTGGACATTTTGAAAATTCATCTCACCAATTGACATGTGTATAACCAATGCTTTGAAATATGTCAATTCAGTAGATCTCATAGTTGATGAATCTAGATGTGGAGGTTGAAATAAATGTGCATTCTCAACTTTATCATTAACTTCTCTAGCAGGTACAATTTCATGATGTTCTAAATATCGTATCTTATCATTAACTATATCTTCTAATGATTCATAAGTTACTTGTTGTGCACTAAATTGAGCTTCTTGTTCAAAATGTTTCAATGTGGTGGTTAAACCTTTTCTCTTGAGATAATCAGCAATCAGTTGATCTGTAGTAGACATGATTAGTTACCAATAAAATACAAAATAACTAACGAGATATAAAGAATGCGTACTATATGTAAACATATAAATATGGATGAGCCCTAAAGATCTCACTCACGTGATCTAATCTTTCACATCACATGACTGGCAAAGCCCTAGTAACATAACATCCACACACCACCGTTATCCCTCCTCGGTATGCGCACTCCCAGACCCCACCGCCGCCAAAAATGCCCCAAAACACCACTCAACTTAAATTGGAATTCGCGAAAAGTGGCCCTAGTTCCGTGGCTGACGTAATCTCCCACCTAGCGAATTCTGGGCTTCTCTCATGCTAATAAAAAATCTTTTTTCAATCCTTTAACATTATCACAATTAACATTAGTCTTTTACTTGTAATACTTTAACACAAGTAATCATATCAACATGGGTAAAGGTAAACCAAGAGGATTGAACTCCGCTAGAAAATTACGTGTCCACAGAAGAAACAAGTAAGTGATTATGATTATGATGTTTGGAATTGGGAAGAAGGAGAATTATCATCAATAGAGCAAAGTTTTGAAACAAGAGAATCAATAAAGTTATCAAGATATTATCATATTATTATCACTGTGTACCATGAGAAGATTACATTAGAAATTAGAACCATAAAGTATTGAGTTACAGAATACTGATTTCAAAATTCGTAGAATAGACTTTAGATTCCAAACATCAAATATTTACTTTATGAATAATATACTAACAACTTTAATAGCCGTTGGGCTGAACAAAAATATAAAGCTCGTTTATTGGGAACAGCTTTCAAATCATCTCCATTCGGTGGTTCATCTCATGCTAAAGGTATTGTTTTAGAAAAAATTGGTATTGAA
>JAKTWT010000235.1:0-17436 GCA_030582155.1 Hansenula lynferdii | reverse complement strand
AAACCTTTCCCGAATAAACAATAACAAATCGGAAAACAATTGTTTATATAACAACAAGATATACATAACAAAAGATGTCAGGAAAAGTTCACGGTGGTAAAGGTAAATCCGGTGCCAAAGACGGTGGTATCAGATCCCAATCTCATTCTGCAAGAGCTGGTTTACAATTCCCAGTTGGTAGAGTTAAGAGATTCTTGAAGAGAAACGCTCAAAGTAAAATCCGTGTTGGTGCCAAAGGTGAGTAAAGCCCCTATTGAACCCAGCCCAAATTGAAGAAGATGTGGTGTATTAACAATCGACTATAGCTGCCATCTATTTAACTGCTGTTTTGGAATATTTAACTGCTGAAGTTTTAGAATTAGCAGGTAACGCCGCTAAAGATTTAAAATTAAAAAGAATCACTCCAAGACATTTACAATTGGCCATTAGAGGTGATGAAGAATTAGATACCCTGATCAAGGCTACTATTGCTTACGGTGGTGTTTTACCACATATCAACAAGGTATGTATATCTATTTTGGTTTTCAGCTCGAATTTCAGTTTACTAACATCATTTATAGGCTCTTCTATTGAAAGTCGAAAAGAAGAAAACCAAATAGGTTTGTTCCATTGGATATTTCCCAGAAAAGATCTTGTTCTGTATAATATTTGGTAATGTTGCTGGTAAGGGGTTCTTTTATTAATTTTTTTTTTTGTATTTAAATGGGTTTCCAATTTTTGATTCTCAAGTTACGTTTATTTTTTAGCTTTAAGAGAAACGAAAAAAGGTGTCCAGTGTATTTTTAGTATGGAAAGCTACGTCTTTCTCATATATATGGTGTGTTTATTATATTTATTGTAGATAATCAAGATTACATTGATTGTTTGTTTTGATCTTGAAGGCAATACGTGTTCGCGTTTGTTTTGATTTTCACATCAAAGTAAAAATAATATCACATGGTAACGAAGTTCTTGAAAGGTGCAACATCATTAAATCGATTTTTTAAGTACTACATTCAAGATTCAAGATACATGGGAAAGAACATTTGTGTTCATTGTGGATCAATTGAAAATACGTATATCTTCTTGTATATAACTAGAACTATTCAAATTTTCAAAATTTTTTTTCATCTCCTTTGCATTTGTAACTACTGATTTGGTTGGTACTTCTTGTCTCATTCATTGAGATCTAGATATCAAAATTACTCGATGATCTGGTGCCTTAACTTTAAATATCAAAAGTCTTGATGCTTTTTTTTTTGACTTTCTTTCTTTCTGACCTGTTGAGTGAAATCGATCTGCCTTTTGTGTCCATATAATTTCGTTTCACACTTTTCATTCGATCTAAACTGGTCTAGGAGAGCTAACTGTACTAGTGAGCTCAAAGGAAACTTTAGGTATTGTCAATCACCAAAATCATTTACATATCAAGATATGTTTGGCATGATTGCAGATTTTGTTGTATTTGTCGACGTACTGTGATGGAAGTTCTGTTGGTCAACTGTTACTAAGAATATTGATTTCGATCTGCTTCTTTAGATCCAGGGATATAAGATAACAAAATCTAAATTCAAGTAGCTTTTATATCCACTGGCTTGGCCCAAATCTCGAGTAGCTTTAAATACGCCTTTTCTGAATGATTCTTTTCAAAATTGGAATATCTATAAAGTGTCAAATGTTTGAAATTCTTTGTCGTATCTGCAACCATATGCACTATTTGCAGATTTGATCCAAAATCGCTATATTGTATTTTGGGATAAAATTTTACAAAAATCTTTAAAATTAAACTTCAAAGTGAATAAAATGACCTGAAAATTTCAGAACTGAATAAATAGAGCATGGTGATCTCTATGGTGTTATTATTTGAGCTTTAAATCTATTTCATGAAAATTGAATTTTTTAAAATTTTGGAAATTTGAAGTTAAAACAAAATTTTATTGGTCATTAATAATTTAATTTTTGATCAATCTTAAAACTTCTTAAAATTGCAGCCTTTTAACATAATTATGATATTTCTGGGTAAATGAGTGTCCAAGAATTTCAATTTACAATTTTCAATAAATTTCATCATATAATGCTGCAGAAATGAAAAGCTTATTAAATTTAGGTGTTTGAGGTATACCTAGATCGGATTTAAAAATCTTCGGATTTAATTGACTGATATATCCATGGGCATTAATATTATACATATATTGCAGAGGTACGTGTATACCTGGAATTTAATTAGATAATATTTTGGATTGAGGCCCATGTCAGGTTTACATAGACATATAATTGTCTTCTTACGGTCTATATAGGAATTAATTTAGGTTATAATGGTACCCAAAGATGTACCAGTACCTCGACTAGCCGTTTCACCTATTGATTGAACTCTGGCCGAGAGATCAAGGGAATTAATTGAAGATCTCAGCTTGACTTGCAGGATGATCAAACTATATTTGCAATACGAGTATGGCGACGAGAGTTTACAAGCTGAAACATGCACGCATGAGGGCCGATTTTTGGACTGTTGACTCTACCAGTATGCCTTAGGTGGAATCTGTACCAAATTCCAATTACTCACTCGACAATAGGGATAAGGCGGAACTTCGCGTTTTCACCGGTCTATTTCGTGTAATTACCAAAAATGCCACCGGTGAAAATATTTCGATTTTTTGAAGGCCTACAAGTTGCTATGGTGATATATAAAAGGTAAATTGTAGATCATTATAGTGTAGTCGCGAACTTCCTAGTTAAACCGCGAAAGCAATACGTTACACTGCATTTCGTAGGCCAAAATTTGTAAACAGATCAACTTTGCAGCGGTGATTTCTTTTGATATGGCTCTTTTTCTTGCATATTTAGGTGCTCTTAACAATCGATCAAAAATTCAATTTCAAAAATCAAAAATTTTGGGCGAGGACCGAGGACCGGTGAAAACGCATAGTCCCAATTGAATAAGGAACAATGAAGTATTCCACTCTCTGAAACCAAAGGTGAAATCTCATTGGTGAATAGATTGATTTGCAGTCGTCGTGTGCTGACTATGGTTGATTATTGAATAAATGGTACAGAGTACAGATCAGACCACCGGCAACTGCCAACGGAACTAGACTCAGGAGTATGAATCCAGCTGTGGGAAATCATTAGCCCTCAGGTCCAAGAAGCTTTCATACGCCATTCCAAATTTTACCTGACTAGCAGCTTCAAGAGCTTCCCTTCCGTCTACTATTACAAAATTTAAATTACATATGTACGTTAACAACCTGCCATGTTTAACTACTTTAAATGATTTCGATTATATAATCACCAATAAATAACTATGACCTATAACCTGAATAATTTTAAAAAAAAAAATAACTACTTTTTGATTTTTGATGTTATTTCACACCTTATTATTCTGGATATAAGCAAATCAGTTGCAGCTGTATATGGTGATTGTCTAGGTACAGCAAAATTGGCAGATTTTTTCAAAATTGTCGATCGAATCTCGAAAATTGTGTATTTCTTATTGCGTGATGTAAAGTTAAGCAAAGAGATACAGGAACTTGTTAGCTGTACGATGAATATAAATGGTTATATTCTTAGGTAATTTGGTAACAATTGATAATTATTGATCATTCTTTATACACTAGATTTATTGAACATCTCAGGATTTCCATGTCTTTATATATTGTTTTCCTGAATATTTTCTATGCCAAATGAGGAGATACTTTGTATCAAAGTTGTCTTGTCTTTTTCTATTCTATACTCTTAATGTGTTAATTTGTAGCTTCATGAAACACTTGGTGTTTTGGTTTTATTTGAGGCTTCGTTTGATGTATTCTTCATTGATGTCTATTTTAGGCTATTACAATAAGGTACCGGGCCTAGACCGGTCTATATGGTCTTAGTCCCTGCATTAGGTCACTTATATGCAGTCTGAGACCAACAAAAATCATAATTTTCCAGTACTAGTTTTTTTCCAAGATTAAGTAGTTCTTAAAACTAAATCCTAGAGGTCTTAGGCAAACCTTGTATAGGAAAAATTCACAATTCCCTTTGACATTATGATAAAAATCTAACTTTCAAGGAAACACTGAATTTCAAAATCGGAAACGTGAGTTTCGTATTCAAAGTTTCATGGTGGCTAATATTGCATGGTACGTTGTCTTTGCAGAAAAAGCTCAGGGCGCTCTGCTCAGTGCCGATCACCTTATAATCCTTAGCTGCAGAACTTTTTGAAATTTTTTTTATATAATTTTTTTATTTCACTATATATATTTCATGATTTTCTTAATTCTTCAGCTGCTTTCCTCTCCTTTTCTCGTTCTCTTGACTATTGATCACATGCAGGTCTTAATCGGGTGGTTGGATCCTCATAGCGCACAAACTATATTGTTCGGTCACGATATTGCACTGGGGGTATTATCGGTGGTGGTTATATACATAATTATACCATATTACACATACATTTATGTTTCTTCGTTTCGTGCTAACCGTTTTAACAGCAGCCAGCCTGAGCGCAGGTGAGCTGCTCAAACCCGGGCTGTTAATTGATTTTGCTAGTGATGGTAACATAACGGACGTGAGTGGGCATCAATACGAGTATCAACTATCTCAGACGATTCAGTCGCGGGGACCAGTTAGATCATGTATTAACACAGCTGCTAATGTGGGTGCAGCTCTAGGGACAGCTGCTGCTGCTGCTGCTGCGTGGTACACGGCTTTGGGGGGCGCTGCTGGATCAATTCATGACCAATCCAATAATCATAATTGTGGTCTAGTGCACGCTGATCTACCGGGAAACTTTCGTTACATCTATAGCGCTTCTGGGGCCAATTGTGACACTACTGCTCAACAGAAGACAATTGAGGGTGCTTTAGACAAGGCATACAATAATTATATTGAGAATAATTATAACGGAGTATGGTGCCTGGATCTGACTCACGGTGGTACATGGCATGGTTACTTACTAATTGGCCCCAAGGGTAATGGCTGGCCTTCTGGCTTATCCTGCGGTAATAACAACAGTGGTAAGTGTGTATCTGGAGGAGTGAATGATGTCCATTAATATATTATAGACAAGTTAATCAATATATACATATATATAAATTCATTAAAATTTGGTGTTGTAATATATAAGCTGTTTATATTATACGACATAGTACCTGGTGGTTAGTATTGGACCGAACAGGTCAAACTAATACATGCTGTGGCTGTGGTAAGTACACACAATTCACATTCCATTCATCTCAATGTTAAGTATGTCTGAAGTCTGAAGTACATTAGTTGTTGAGATCTGTTATTTTACAAATTTTTACACATTCTTTTACATTCTCATTTTTATACTATATAATTAGAGTGTTCCACTTTTCTGGAAACTCTCATCTTCTTTAATGAAGGATCGCTTTTATCTCTTTTATTATTACACCAGTAGATTTCGTCCTGAATTGTAAAGATTCTAAGAAAGAGCTTTAAATACGTGCGATAACCAAAAGGCTACCCAATATTACCCACAACTTTGGAAAATAGACCCTTTTGGCAGAAGGCAGAAGATAATCTTCTCACGTGACGTTTCTTCAAATCAGAGGCTACTAACTCTCAGGGTTCTGCACATTATAATCTCTCATGTTGGTTTGAGATTAGTTCTCTCGAGTCTCGATTTATAACCTAAATTATTCTCAAGATGTTGTAGGCTATACATATATAAGATATTGTCCAGTAGAATGTTCTCCATATCCAACAGACAAATTTCAATATACGTTACATAACAACTATGAGCCGTTCAACTTCAAACCACAATAAGCCACAAAAAGATGAACCTAAGGGTCTTTTTGTTATTCACCAATTGCGTTCTAAATTGAAACCAGGATATGGGAGCTCTATAGCTAGAGTCATATCCATGAATCCCAATCTTATCACCAAATATATTGAGAATCCTAATTCAGAATGTGCTAGCATAATACTTGAAGACCAATATCAGTTGTTGCACTTAGGAAGTTATGAGTATTCTGGAATAGATTCTGAAGAGAAAAAGTATTATGAAAGTACTGGAAGATCTGCAAATTTTCAATTCACTTTACTGATTAGAAAAGGAATTCATTTAGTTGATGTTTTGCTAAGAATTCAAAAAGAAGTAACGAGACAGAGGGAGATTGAAAAAAGTAGATTACCAGATTACAAGGAATGTTCTCATAATAATAACAATAATAATAATATGCGCCGGCCGTTTAAAGTTGACTTGAATAAGGCTAAATCGGATTTTGATTCCAATGATGAAGATAATTATAAGCCAACCTTTTGTGATTTCTTTATGATTAGTGAAATTGAAAATAAAAAAATCTAAATTCAAATATTAAATGTGTCTCAGCGCTTAACCGTTTGATTCAAGAAGCTATCATGAAGGATGAATTTAGAAAAGAATCAGTGCTCTTTAAGCCAGAGATTGTTTCAATAAAGCTTTATTTTCCTAATTATAAATCAATGAATCATATTGATAAAACAATGATAGACAGGAACAATTTCAAATGGATTCAAAACAATGCAATTATTTGCATCTTGAGGAAATTTCATCATGAAGGAACAACTGATTTCCTTCGAAATATCTATGGGGAACGTTGTAAGTATCATGATAATTTTAAAATTATTAAGTATCAACGATACTTCAAAGACTATCTTCATGTTCCTTCAAAGATCAAATATTTCAACTTTTTCATCCATGTTAAACCCTCACATGTTCTTAACGTGAATGATATTAGATCCTTGAAGCCATATAAATGTTTTTAGTCAAGTTACAAATAAAATGATTTACCAATTTATGAGTTGATGGATTTTGTTGGTAGCATCGTATACTTAGTTGGTATAAGTAAAGCTCTTGATCAGCTCTTAGTAATCAGCGTATGGGTATTAGAGACAGTTCAAGTTATGGATGACTATCATCTGATCTTTCGTAGTAACTTATTTGATTATGCTCTATCATATAAATATAATCTCTAGATAACTTGACATACGGAGGTCTATTGTCACGTATAATGGCAGAGAACATACCATTTTCGATTTGCGGCGCACAAAAGTTTTACTCCACACATTTGTGTAAAGATCTATGAAGTCGCCATTGAAAAAAGTTTATTGTCAAATTGATTAATTGGAATCATGAACCAAAATGACTGAAACCAAAGATTTCCATTTATACAACAATTGACATGCAGTGAAGTTAGTAACTTACAAATCTCTATAGACAGAGTACACTTGAAATAGATCATAACGATGAAATAATACGACTTTTAATGATTATAAATTCACCAAAATCTACTCCATATAGAGTGATTGCTGGATGTTTCTGGAACATGTGACTGCTGGCATGGGCGTTGGTGTTGTTGGATCATCGATTCCTTACATTGAAGAATATGTATGGGATCAATTATGCATTGGTATCCTTAGGTAACGCGTTCGGTTACGTGTTGATTGGGCTTACTGGTCATATGATTGATACAAGAATTGGTAAGTATTGTACTATGATTCTTGCCGTTGTGTTGTTTTTGATTATGGCTGCTATATTGTGTTCTGCTACGATATTCCCTGTTCCCTGTTATTTGTATTGATATGTTTTTAGGTGGAATTTGAATAATTGTCTTCATTTTAGAAACACGTCACTTTTCAAAGGGCATACAGAACAGCAAACCACAAAAAAAAAACACTACAAAGATGCTTTTATCAATACTAGATAATCCTTTCAAACTCAATAGCTGGCCCTCTACATCCACCTATGTTATGGAGCGTCTCTTCTTCTGGAAATTAATTTCCTATCAGATACTATATCTCAAAACTCTTCCCGTGTCCGGACTCATCAGTCAAACAAAACGAAAGATAACAATTCAAAAGGTGCTGAATACGTCAAAATTGTCTTTTGAAAATATTTAATAATATACATCAAAATTTGTGTGAGAGTACAGACCCGAATAAGTCACACTAATACAAACGGGATGCCAATACTGTATTCCCAACAATAATGGGCTCGATGAACGGGAAGGAATGTTGTTAGGGTATTACTTTCGATTGAAATTTGAGCTACATGTCACTAGTCACTAGTCACATCCCATGTCTCATGTATCTGCTTCATTCTATGTTTGGTTGAATATATACAAGATTTTTTATAAATATACTTTACTTTTTTTTCACTTCCAATTCTTTTGAGGCCTCTATCACTTTTGAAGCTTCTGTACTTGTCTTTCCTGTTTCTGTCTTTAATGTATCTTGTTTCATTATGACAACATTTCTCTGCTTATCCGCATCAATTTGTTTTATCTTCTCTTTCAATCTATCGAATGCTAAATCTATATCAACTTCATTACCATTTTGATCTAGTTTCAACACCAAAGGTTTAACATCATCAGGTGGTATATAATCGTCTAATTTAATGTTGTAGTCTTTTAACTTTCTTTTCAAGTATTGGATTTCATATTGTAGAGTCTTAATATCATCAGCGACGGACTCACGTCTAGCACTCTCCTTCTGACGTTGTCTATACGCTTCATATAAGATCAGACCACCAGCAACAGAACTAGACTCAGGGTTAGTATAGATCAAGGAACATCTTGGAGCTGCTCAACTCACAAAACAAACGTCTCTGAGAGAAAGTTTGCACCATTTTCAATAGCCTTCTTGTCGTTCAATGGACGAACTTTTGCCCCCTGCTCACCCATCAGTTTCATTCGTAGGTTCACGTCCGTTCTGTGGACACGCTGTGCCAGCGATATACACAGATTCTTGAACGAATCGTGCTCTTTTGCCTGGGATTTGATGACATTCTGGTGAGGAAAGTTAGTACCAATGTTATCCGATGGCCTTGGCTCGCAAAGACACACATACTGAGATTGGCTTGGAGATCTGGCGCAGGAAAAGCCCACCGAGCTTCAGTCCTATGCTGCTCATACTGGTGATGTCCTTGTATTTAGCCTTTGCACGAAAGAGCCTCTTGAGATCTTCAAACGCTTCAAAAGCTCAACTTGATCCAGTTTGATGTCAAGTTAAATTTGAAGAGTCGTGGCCGCGTCAAGCCGGTTTTGATAAAGGAACGGACAGCTCATGAATTATCAACAATCACCAACTTCTATCAAGCTGAACAAAAACACAGACAAATATCATCAAGATGCAGCAGGTATCGCAGCGGACACAGTTCCTGATCTATTTTGCAGTGAGTCTGGAATTCTCAGCGTCTCAGCGTTCTCAAACTAACGATTGTATCCACAGTTCAGTAACATACTAGCCGTCGGTGTGGTGGCCCCAGTTGTGAGGAAAAGTCCAACTTTCTTCTCTGCTGCGGTGCAACTCTCTGAAGGTATCAGCATAATAGTGCTGGCGAATTGGCTGGTGGTGATGGCTGTCATTTTGGGCAAGATGTTGCAAAAAGTGCTATTCGGGGAGCTAAGACTAATTGAAATTGAGCACATCTATGAAAGATCGAGATTCACGGTGCTAAACAGTCTGATTGCGCTAACCATGTTTGATAATGATTTCCTAATGATTTCTGGTATATTGACTTTGTTTACACTGTTCATGAAAGTGTTCCACTGGGTGTTATACGATAGATTTGATCACATTTTCCAACATGCAACTACCCCATCACAAATACTTCAAACTAAAAACTCATTGACATTGCTATTACTGCTTTACATTGATTATAATTTGGTATACTCATGTGCAGAATACTCATTTGGTAACAATCCAGATGTATATTTCGTGTTTGGATTTGAGTTTGCCGTGTTAATATTGAGTCTGTTATTACAAGGTGCTAAAGTGATATTGAACGCATATGAGCTTGTATATTTAAGAAACCATCCAGATGAGGATCTAATGGAAAGTAAAAGTCTCTACATGAAAGTTTTTGAGATAATTCATAGCTCGCTGATTTTGGTTATTTACTCATTCTTGCTATTCACATTATCAAGCCCCTACAGATATCCAATTTATTTGTTTAAAGATGTCATTTTTAGTTTGATGAATCTATCCAAACAAATCAATGGATTGATAAAATTTCACAAGGCTGCAAAAGAGTTGGATACAAGATTACAAGATGCAAATTCAGATGATTTATCAAATGATAACAATCTGTGTATTATTTGCAGAGATGACATGACAACGGAGGGCTTACAAAAAGGTAGTCGTTCATATCCAAAGAAGTTAGCATGTGGACATATAATTCATTTGGGATGTCTGAAAGGTTGGTTTGAAAGATCACAAGCTTGTCCAATGTGTAGGGCACCTGTTTTCAACACACCTCAACCACAATCCACGCGTACTAATACAACTCACAACAATGAAACACCTAGACCTCAAGCTCAAGCACAAGCTCCAATACAGACACAAGTACCAGCATGGACATCCCCTGCTAATTTAGCCAATAGACAAACATCATCTGCACCTGTGACACAAGTTGGAAATTCATCTGGAGTAAATCATCATCAATCATCAAATGAACCACTCCAAAGTCACACCCATTCAGAAAGAAATGTATTGAGACTTGGTTCAAATGCATTAACACCACCTGACTGGGTTCTTTTAAAACTTTCAAATGCATCACCAAATAATAATCAATATCAAGTCCAACTTAACGAAGATACCACTGCTACAATAACGAGAAGAGCTCAAACCGACAATCCATCCAACATTGACGAGAATTCAATAGATCAAATGAATGATCTTGAAGAAACTAAAAAGCTTTCAGAGGAAATTAAATCATTAAAAGCTACAATGAAAGAGATGAATACCAAGATTGAACTTTTGGAGAAAAGATCAGGTAAACAAAGCGAATAATTAATGTGAATATACGACGTATGATTTTAAAACATAATAGTGCAAGTAGTCATTATTCATTAAAAAGATTTTATATATTAATCAATCAGAATCATCTGATTCTTTCTCTATAGAGCCCATTCCTTCATCGTCATCATCATTATTTGAAGATTCCAAACTTTCATCATCATCATTCATAAAATCAACATCTTTCGATAATCTTTGCGTTATCAACTCAACCTCTTTATTAATTAAATCCTCTGGAAATTCAGCATCTTTAAGTTTGGCTTCTTTGTACAAATTTTTAGCACTTAATATCAACGTTTCAATCTTTGGTTTATCCATTGGTACCTGATCACTCAACTGTGATGCTTCCAATTGATTTGTAAATCCCAATAGGAAATGGAAATTACCATCATTAATATATGGTGGTTGTAATAACATTTCAGATAATTTATCATTCAATTTTTGGAAATCTTGTCTCATGATTAATGTCCATATTAATGTCAATACGAATGTTGGTGCAGTGGCTTTACTTGCCACTCTAAGTGCTCTTGGTGTCTTGTGTAATTTGGGATTCTTTGTGTTATTACTAGGTGGATAAAAATTTTGTAACCAAGTTAAAAATTGTTCATCTTTAAATGGTGTTAATTGTTCACTCAAATCATTAGATTTTATGGTTCGTAGTTTGATAGCATCAACTGAATTTTCAGGTTGTGATGCAATGTACTGGGTTTCCGCTATTCTTGTCAAAATTTCCAAACCTAAAGGCCATATGGATCTTATATCAATAGAGTTTGTTCTTATCAATAAACTAAAACATTTGTATGCCGTATTCCAGTTTCTCCGAAGAATGTTTAAATGCATCAGCTTATTCACTATGAGTACATGTCTTTTGGAATATGACACCCTATTTACTAACACAGATGAACCATCTTGGTTATCATCTTCTGGGTCAATATGTGGTAAGATCTCTAGACCTTGTTTCTGGATTTTATAGCGACCTTTAGCTAATGCGAATCGCACACTGCGCGATTCAGAAGAATCCGAGTCTAGATCTTCCTCTTCTTCGTCCCTGTCATCATTATCATCTTCACCATCAAACAATTCTTTGTTCCCATTCTTCTTGTTCTTCTTTTCACTTGCACTAGATCTATCCATGAATTTCTCAAAATTCTTATTGATACCCTGCTCCTGCACCCATATCTCATATGTATCCTCTGGAGCAAAATGCTTGACTTTCTTCAAGGCTTCGGAATCTGTATAAATAACTCCATCACTGGCATCATCTTCATCGCTCTCTTCCTCCAGCGCTCGTTTGCGCTCATTTTCCAGTCTCTTGGAGCGTTTTTTCAGCAGCCTCTCGAGCTCTGTGTCGTTGCTGCTTGCTTTCTTGGGCAGCTCAATCTCAAACATCGCTATTCACCCCACAGCTTTCCAGACAGCCACCTCATCGCTTCAGACATTATTATCTTTATGTGTAGTATAAAAAATCAAATCTGGTTCGCGCAGCAGAAAAGCCCGCGAATTCTTTTGTTTTGGTTTTTGAGAAAACGTAAACAAAAAAAACTGCAAACAAAAATAAAAAAGCCAGAGACTCCAACATCAACAACCAAAAAAGCCCCAAAGTCGCCACCAAAGCCGCTTGAAACTGCACACAGATCGCACTGGACACCCAAGGCGACACCACCAGAATCTCCACATTCACAAGCAGCTGGAAACCCGTGCACCAGACACCCATCAACAGTTGCTGCCAATTGCAAGTCAAATCCCTGGCCTTTGTCCAAGTTTTTTTTTTTTATTTTGATTTTCGCCTCAGTGAAATTATTCTCTGAACCAAGTCAAGAGAATCAACAGACTGGACCTCCAAGAAGTAAAGACCATAGCCGGGAAACTCGATAAGAAACGAACACAGAGATACAACCCATAGCCATGTCGGACATCAACAGCAAGAAAAGACCGGCAGATGACGGTGCTGATAACGTATGTGCACCGAATGTTATTGTTTTGGTTATTTGTTTACCTTTGGGTTTGCTACTATTGTTGAACATCAACACTTGATCAATAGGGCATAGTTGACCCAGGGTAAACACTGATATCAATGCAAAGATTGGTTGTCAATGCATTCACTAACATCTCAACTTCTAGCTTTCTCTATATGATGATCCAAACGAACTTATAAATGCCGTGATATCGGTACTTCAAGTTCCAGAATCCAAGACTGTTGTTGCTGAAACATATGCCAATGACAAGAATCAAGCAACTGAAGTGCAAGCCTATGCCAAAATTGCTGGTAACAACTGGACATTCTATGTCAAGTCATTATCGGTTTCTATAGGAAGAAACACTGATCCAATAATTCCAAATTCCGGAAGTCAAGCCGATACAGTGGATATTGATCTTGGTCCTGCAAAAGTTGTTAGTCGTCACCATGCTGATATGAATTACAATTTTGAAACAAGAGAATGGGAACTACTTGTTCCTGGTAGAAATGGTGCAAAGATTGATGGAAATAGAGTTCCATGTGGTCCAAACTCAAGCCCATCTCCATTACATTCAGGTGCAGTTGTGGATATCGGAGGTACCCAAATGATGTTTATTCTACCTGATGCCCAACCAGTTATAACACCTTCAGTTTTGCATTCATTCGCACATAAATTACCAAGACCTAAAAATAAAAGATTAAGTGTAATATCAAGTGGATATAATCATAACGGTAATGGTTTAAATAATGGATCCACTTCTTCAATTCCATCAAGTACATCAACATTTGGAACTTCCAATTTAAAAGCATTCCAAATGTATAGTAATACAGATTCAGATAATGAAAGCATTAATGGTAAAGATAATGATTTATCTAAAGAAGAATCAAGAGATATCAAACCACCTTATTCATATGCCACCATGATTACACAGGCAATCTTATCAAATCCAGACGGAGTATTGTCTTTGAGTGAAATTTATGAATGGATCTCATCTCATTATGCATACTATAGATATTCAAAATCTGGATGGCAAAATTCCATCAGACATAATTTATCATTAAATAAGGCCTTTGAAAAAGTTCCAAGACGTGCTAATGAACCTGGTAAAGGTATGAAATGGCAAATTGCTGATTCCTATAAGAATGAATTTATGAAAAAATTTCAAAATGGTTCACTTTCAAAAGTTAGAAGAGGTTCTTCCGTCTCAAGACAATTACAATTACATTTAGCTATGCATAGTGATTTACCTGCGAGTCAAGCTGCTCGTCGTAAAATCCCATCACAATTACCTCCAAACATGTCATTTACCAATACACCCCCATCAACTGCTCCATCAGGCTCATCAATGATTATGTCTTCAAATCCTTCATCAGTACCAACTTCTGCCAATGCAAGAGGTGATGGATTGTCTTATATGGTTGCAGCTGCTACTGCTCAACAAACTCCAACTTATGGATATCAACCACCACCACCACCACCACAGGCTCAAAGAGGGTTGATAAATCAACAATATTATTCTAATCCTCAATTACCTCCATTACAACCCTCACAACAACATCAACATCAACATCAACAACAACCACAACCTTCATCTTTCCAAACAGCTCCATTACCGCAACAACCCACCATACGACAACCAATTACAGATAGATCAGGTTCCACAAATATCACCAATACCACTAGTACAAATGATGATTTAAAAGATTCACAACCTACAACTCAAGTTTCATCACCAATAAAGAATGAAAAGACACCAGTTAAAAATTATTTTAATGAAGGTGGAATTTATCCAACAGATGATGCAAATGTTAGTCCTGCTAGAAGATTTGTTAAAGCGGTAGAAGCATATACACCAGATCGTGGTGTCAAGTCATCAAATCATGTTTCTACAAATGGTCATGGAAGATCAAAATTTAATGAAAATGATACACAAGAGACTAATGGAGGTAGAGAAAGAGAAAATAGTACAACAAGTAATCATAATAATTCAAATAATATTCATGGTAATAATCCAAATTTACAAAGTTCACCAGCATTATGGAATTTTGTTCAATTTAGTACACCATTACAACCAAAAGAACAAACCACACCAACAAAGACACAACAAAATGGATCAAATGAATCACCTTTAGTTATGAGACAAAAAGTTAAAGATTTAGGAGATTTAAATAATGTTGATTTAGCCAAAGGGTTTAAAAAAGAATGAATAAAAATCTATTGAGATTGTGATTTTTTTTATGTATATATACTTATGATATTATACTTCAAAGTCAGGTACTTTGGATAAATGAAAGCAAAAGATGTTGATTTATTAGTTTTCATTTTGTTTTTGTGTTTTATTAGCTACGAAAATTTATGGTTTTTAAATTAAAAATTGATGTTGATTTTTATGCAATTGTGCAATGGGATTGATGCTGGTCACTTGCATGTTTTTGATATCTTCTAGGTTCTAAAGCATTCTTACCAAAAATAAAATACCTAATATGGATGCTAAAATAAACTCATTTCATTTTCAAGTTTTTTCTGTAATTAATGATCCCTTGAGTTGGATATAACGGGAATGGAGCCCCGGATGTAATCTTCCACAAGATCATATAATTGATCTTGGATGTAATCTAGCACAGTAAAGCATCAATACCGTGATAATGCCAATGTAAAGATCCATATCTAATTAGAATCTGTAATTTAAAATTCCAGATCTATTCATCTTTACATGATTATACAACATCCACCACCATTTCCATTCTGATTATTTGTAGTATTTGATTCAGAATTCGTTGCGGCATTTCTAACTTGTTGTGTATTGACCTCTTGAGTATTATCATCAGTATGATTTATATTTGAATCATTTTTCGAAAGACTTAGTCTTTCTTTTATAGGTTTAGAATTTGTTGTTGATTTATTTAATGATGATGGTTTTGAACTAACATGAATAACATCACTTATTGCCAAGTTTAAATCTGAAATATTTTCATTTTCTAAAGGTCTACCAAGATGGATAAATCTAATTTGATCTATTGAAGTGGGTTTTTCATTAGGAGTTTCTAAATTATTGAAATCTGATGACCAATTATCCAACAAGTATTTCTTCAAAAGTGGCACAGAGGAAGGTATGTTGTCAGTTTGCAACGTCAGACGATGTGTGTTGAGAAATAACAATGTGATCTGTGGCATGATATTGTATCTGTTGTGTATAGAGTGGGTTTGTAGTGAGTTGAGGCTGTAGCAAAAGGAATAATTAATAACAATCATGACATTATTTATGCCAATGTTGTCACTTTTTGTGGACTTACGTCGAGCGTGCGCGAACCAGGCGCGAGTTCCGAGATTATTTAAATCAGAGAATAACAAAAAGTTGGATAAGTTGAGATTGATGGATTGGTGGTGATGAGTGTTGTTGGTGTTGCCGGAAGTGAGAATAAGGTGATCAAGGTGAGTGATTGCTGTTCATTCGTTGTTTTTTTGGTGCAATTCTGACAAGTTTCGATCGTACAGGGTCTTTTCAAGAAAGTTGGAGAGACTGTTAAAGAAGATAAACATAAAGTGGTGATTTGGATTGAGGATACTGGGACGTTACCCTTTGGTGAGATACGGGAGACATTGACGGAAGAGCAATTATCGAGGGTTCAATATGTGCGGGCTTTTGACTTGGAAGGGTGCGTTGATGTATTGGATGAACTGATAAGAAATGGTTGTGATTCAGGAGTAGTATTGATATTGAGTCGACTAGGTGCTATAGCGAGAGATCTTGCTAGTATGGATGAGATCAGGGCAAATTGTTTGATTGGTAAAGTGATGTTGGATTTGAGGAAGTTAGGTGCAAGAGGTGTTAAGAGCTATGTCGTTGGTGTTTTCGGTATGATTGAGTATTATGTCGATGAGGTGTGGAATGTGTGACATTTATACAGATCGATTCATTAGGTATGGGAACTATATATGAATTGAAGAGGTAACCGATAGGATAGCTAAGAAGTCAGTGGTGAAATATTGGTAGACCAATATGATCCCAAAGTGGGCGGTGGTTGTGTAAATTAATGAGTTACGATGTTCTTCAAAGGTGTGATGTCTTCTGTAGCAATCATGTTGTATCAATTTGTATTCATACTTTGCATCTAATGTCATAGTCAGTACATGTTTATCCTCTATAAAAGTGACACAAAAAACACTTAGGGCTTGAATAGACAGTCACATGACACGTCCAAGGGCAGTCACACAGATCCCCTCAGAAACTCGGTACACGCCACAGACACAAAAACAACCCAAGCAAAAAGTTTTGGGGCTTGAATGAATATTGGTGTTTGGATGTGACAAAATGTCGGGTTTTTGATTTTTCTCGCTGGGAGAATTAGAAGTGATCAAAGGTCTTGCAGGCGGGTTCTCGCTGGGAGGAGTCTTCTTCTCTCCCAGCCTAGCGCTCTGCCTAGCGCTCTGCCTAGCGCTCTGCCTAGCGCTCTGCCTAGGGACCCGGCGTGGCCGCAACCAAAAACGCATACTTTTTTTCTCCTGGTATCCCAAAATCCAAATTGTTAAAATTTCAATACATCAACAATTTCAATCTTTACATACAAACGGTCTTGTAACAACCACACAAAAGAATTAAATCAAGATGAGTACTTTTGAACCAGTCGTTGTCGTTGATGGTAAAGGTCACCTTTTAGGTCGTCTAGCCTCAACTGTTGCCAAACAATTATTGAATGGTCAAAAAGTTGTTGTTGTCAGA
>JAKTWT010000234.1:0-17704 GCA_030582155.1 Hansenula lynferdii | reverse complement strand
AAAGCTTCACGTGTATTATTTAAACCTAAATGTGCACTTGCTAAATTTGACCATGATAATGAATTTGAATCATCAAGTGCAACACAACGTGTAAATGCTTCTGCTGCTAATTCAAATTGTTGAGATTCTAAACCTAAACATCCATAGAAAAACCAATTGGCAAAATTAATTGGATTAATACTTAATGCATCATTCATATGTTTAATTGCTGCTTCAACATTTCTTTCAATTCCTTGTGGTGGATAATAATTATATTTACATAATGAAACTTTTGCCTTAACATATTTCCCAATTTCCCAAGCTTTATACCAATATTCTGGATCTCCTGTTAAATCACCATATATAGCAATGGCTCTAGCATCTCTTGGATGTGCTGAGATTCTTTGCTTGATCAATTCTAATGCCTTGGTCTCTTCACCAATCGAGGCATGACATAGAGCAACTTCAACTTCAAGTCCTAAACGATCATAAATTTCAATTGCACTCTTAACAAGACCTAATGACATGAATTTTTCTGCTAATTTTGTATCTAAATCCCAACGTGGGATTGATGGTAATTGGAAAAGATATCTTGAACGTGTTGCCGCTGTGGAAATTTCATCATTTGATGCTGGTATATATTTAGTTTGAATTTTCAATCCAATTTCCTCCACCAATGATTGCATTTGTAAAATACCACGTTCAATGGTTCTTGCCTTATTGGTTTCCAATACTGATCTTTCCCATAATGATCTTGAAAAAACGGTATAATTGATAGCTGTAGTATTTGTTTGATACAGGACACGTGAAACCAATGACATTAGTTGAGCAGATACCAGGGCATCATTTGATGGAGAAGTTTGACGTAGAGCATACAAACGAAGTAATAATTGAATGTTGTCATAATCGGATAATTGTGGTTGATTGTTTGGATCTAATGATTTTAATGAGTCAGGAATGTATTCAGATCTTAAACTGACTGGTAATAATGTAGAATAATCAACTTCTTGTAAATCAGTTTTCTGCTTTTTGTAGATTTGTGCATCAATATCCTCTTTGCCGATATCTTCAAAATGTGGTTTCTCCAATAATAAATCAGAGTTTAAATCATAATTTTCTGGTGTTTGATTTGTATCTGATGTTTCATTGGCAAAAAAATTAGATTTGGCCAACACAATTAAACCGGAATTGGCAGTTTGTTGAAACTTAGTTCTTTTGGCCCTTGCACCAGTCATTACAAACTCAAAATTTGTTAAATTTCTTGCACTAGCTAAATGTGGTAGAGCAAGATGTTCCAAGTTTGAATCCAATGCATTCTTGGCTTTTTCCAAATAGTAAACAATTGACAATTGTTGTTGTAAAGTTTCATTAAGACCTAATCCAATAGCCTTCACCACAGATGTACTTAAAATTGAAGCTGCAACACTAACATGTGGACCGGAAAATTCTGGGAATAATGAAAGCTGGATCATGATGGCTCTTGATCTCCACCAGTTGACAGCAGCTTTAAACACATCATCAACTTCAACTTCCCCTTCTTCAATGAATTCTTCAGATGAATCAAAATGGTTTAATAATAATGATTTTGACACTTGAGCTAGTTTTTCAAAAATATGTAAAGCTAATAACAAATACACAGGGTCTTCAGCACCATTATAAGCAACTTGACCGTATGCACTTAATGAATCTATAGCCTTACCATTGATCTCTTGTGCATTAGAACCTTCTGGGAACAGGTACTCTATCGATTTCAAAGGAGACTGAGGACCTGTAAAGTTATTCTGAATGAATAGATATAGTGATGCAATGGCTATGAATAAGGCAGATTGCTTATCAGAGGTGACTTCTTCTGCAAATTTCGACAAATTGTCATTAATGTTTTCTGAGGAGCTCAATATGCTCTTTTTAGACTCCACAATGGTTGATATATCTTCATGCAATAAAACCTTGTGATATTCACCAGTCAAGATCAGCCTAGTAAACTCAGCCGCTGCACCAGTATCTGAGGGAAGCTCAAGCTTCTCCACCGGGACCGAAAGCAGTATTTGAGAGTGGATTGATCTGATCGTAGCCATCTTTTTTCAAGCAACTGAAAGCAAGTGGATCTCTACTTCCAATTCAATTCATAAACAGTATTACAAAGCTCAATATCAATATTTTTTTTCAGCGATGAGCTTTGATTCGCGGAATTCGCGGAGCTCGCGGTTATTTTTTCAGTGAGCCGTCACGGCAGATTTGAGATGATTAAGGAAAACCTCGCTCAATCACACAACTTTATCATTTTGTACATCTGTAAAGGGCCAAGAAGATGAGGTTCTCTGTGTCTGTTGCTCTCAAGGAATGCTGCTGAGATAGCAGAGGCAAATTTTGCTCCCGGTAATATTGGCTTAGGATTGAAACTTCATCAAGGTAATTTGAATACACTTTATATGTGACAGAGTGTGAATTTTCTGTTTCAGGGCTAGAAAGATGAATATAGAGACCATTTTCATAAATATAGAGACCGTTATCGTCAAGAAAAAGAATATAAAATGGAGCGTATCCCCTGCTTCAAGCTCAAACATTTTCGACACATCCCAACTATGTTACCAACTATGTCATCATCAATCAGCCTACACTTCATAACCAACCCACTTTTGAGTTGGGTTAACACTAATTTTCTCAATGACGACACCAAAAGGCTTATTCTTTGGAGATTCAAAAGTTATTTTTTGTTTCCCTTGAGATACTATTGTTCAACGGTTTGGTCACCTATTCAAAAATGTGAAAGACTGGTTTATTCAATATTTATTAGAACATCCAGCTTTTTAAACGGAGTGCCTCACACTTTGAGTACAACGGATCAGCAATGTGCACTGTCTACAGGCCCCTCTACTGGATTTCAGTCATGTTTCCCATCTGACATTTGGAAGGAGATTTACAAATATGGCGGTGATGCTGTGTCACTTTTATCTGTAAATAAGGAATTAATGGATATATTTGCACCAGTGGTTTACGACGAGTTATATTTCAAAATTTCGGTAAGCTCATTAAAAAAAATGAAGATGAATGATGAATGTTTCTTGAAATACGGACCAGATTTTCCAGAGCACCCAATTGATTCATATGGGATCTATTTGAGAAAAAAAGAAAGTTATAATTATGAATTTGAGTTTCTTGATGTGCGCTCTAGACGTGAGCGCAAATCTCCTTCAAGAGAGAATCTCAACCAGTTAGGAGAGTATTCCATAGTCAGTTCATTTGAAAAGATCCAACATATCATGCATCATATCATCAAGAATCCGCACTCAATCCTCAAGAAGTATTTGGGATCAATTTCAGTTGATATCATAACATTAAGTAATTTTGAAGAAATATTTGATGCTAAACCAATACAAGATGCTATAAAGAAGTCTGAATATACCAAAGGGTTTACCAAATTCATGACATCTCCTGAAGCCTATTTCACTGCATCATTTGATGACAATTTTTCAAGATGCAGATGGGGGTCAGAATACAGTAAGTCGGTCCATAAAGCTATAAGGTCACTTTCAAAGTCCTCTGATGCATCGGATGTTAATAATTGTCAATCTATAAAAGACATTTATCCTTTAAATGTTTACCACAAAGAATTCATACTTAATATAATGATGGGTGTAACTGGTGACGACAAATTTAAGAGATGCAGTTATTATTTGCCTCAAACACAGGTTTCCATTGATAAATGCAATCCAATCAATAGCTACTATACCTCTTCGCATAATGACGATGAAGATGACGATGATGATGATGATGAAGATATCGCACATCCCTCCTTAACACAAATTTTGTTCGAAGGAGCCAACCGCATACTTTTCAGTATGAAGATTATGGGTAGAAGGTTTGAGACAAGACACAAAGCATTCGATCATATTGCTGATTTGATTCACACCTTATTTGCTAGTGATGCTAGTAAGGAGTTGTCAGTATCATTATTTTTCACTGGTCCAGATGAAAGCTATCCAGAACTTCCTGTTTCTCAAAATTCCGAGGATACACCTACAGATATTGTCCCTGAAACCTCACATCATCCGTTCATAGATGTTCAACCTAGGCTTTGCGTCATGAGTAAAGTGTCTCATCGGTTCGAGCCTAAGATGGAAAAGTATAGAATCATACTCAAGGAGAGGGGAGATTTAGCACCAGAAGGAGCAGACTGAAGCTCAGTTTACCAATTGGTGCAACATGGGGAGTTATTTTAGCGGTGTCCAGAGCAACACCAGTCATGATCACTGTATCTGAAATCGCTTTCGGTTTTGTGTACGGGATTAAAAATTTGAATTACACAACGTTAAAATATTCCCAAAAACTCATAATCAATTAACATCAAATAGTTTTCAAATTATATAGCTCTCTATCAGTTTTGGAATCCTCACTAAAGACATTATACTTGCTGCTCACCAAAAGACTTCGGAAGCTAGATTTTCACCGTCAACTTGTCGTTAAGTTCACTTTTTTACTACTTTGATAAAAGTTTCTCAATAAGGCTACTTAGTTTATCTGATACTCCATTGCACATCTCAACGTATAACACTGTGAAGTATATCAATTAAATTACTTTAACGTCCAAATGGTTAATGTCAAATGGTTATTGGAAAATGTTTTTGGGTTCAATGCCAGAGAAAAGAAAACTTTCTTTTACCATGCCAGAGAAAAGAAAACTTTCTTGAACCAAGATAAACTTGCACTAGATGAGAAAATTTCAAACATTTTCAGAGATCCAACACACGTTGAACAGATCAAAATTTTGCTTAAAAACGAGATTTTAGGTGGTGCGGGTATTGAAATTAATCAAAGAATCCAAGGGGAACGAGATTCCAAAGAATATATCATTTGTTTTTGTCTGCGCTTATGCTCGAAACAACCAGTTGAGTCCATGACTGATTCTTCGAAAGAAATGCTAAAAAATAAAATTTGGAGTGAAATCACCAGTAATCCTCATTTGAAAGAAGTGGCACTTGACTGTTTAAATTCAAAAGCATTCAAGCAAGAGGCAAATGATGCTGGTCTAACTATCCGCTTACGCTGCAATAAGATTGATGAAGATTCAGTAAGATCAGCAATTGCCATATCTACTCATATTAAAAATGTCAGGGATTTGGAGCTGGATTTGGAGCTTGATGAAGCACTAATTGGTCTACAGTAATTATCGAATAAATCTGATAATTTTCAGCTGAGGTTAAATCAGGTAATTTCATACAATTTTTTTGTTGTTAATGCTTTTGTTATATATTGTCAAATGTTGTCATCTACGGTTTTATTCCTCTATATATTTTGATATGTTATTAACAGTTAACTATTGTTTAATTACTCTTCGTAGCCATATTCATCTGCAAGACTATTCATGAAAGCAGTCCAATATGAACTCAACTATTGTGAGCCCAATTTCACACCTTCTGGATCGAACGATCCACCAAGGTCAAAATGTGTATGATTAGAACCTTATGGAAAGTAGGATGGGAGGATATCTTTTAATGTGGAAAATCGTTATTTTGTTCATGACTTATTGTTATACGTGTGTGTCCCTTATCAACTTTGTCAACAATTTTTTAAAGCGAGATGAAATATTAACAAAGAAACATCTCAATGACCAAAATCGTTACGAAACCTCTTACAGGACGCTTATCGAGTGTGAACCTCGTGATGTAGAGCCCACATTGACTACCTATAGACAATTGGCAAAAGGTGATGGGGGCTTTGTTTCCCGTAAAACTGGCATCGAAATGAGCCCTCATCAAGTTGTTTGAATACACGGCATAAGTGACAGAGTTGAAATTTTCTGTTTTAGAGTTTGGTGCTCTAATGTTCTGTCTATTTCACAAATATAAAGGCCATTACTTTTATAAAAGACATAAAAATGGGGCGTATTGCCTAAACCTTTCCATTTCCAGTTTCAGCTTTAAAACATTTCACCACAGAACAATTATGTTACCAACTATGTTACCAACTATGTTATCATTAATCAAGCTCCAGGTCATAACCAACCCAATTTTGAGCTGGATGAACACTCACTTTACCAATGAAGACACCAAACGACTTATTTGCTGGAGATTCAAAAGTTATTTTTGGTTTCCTTTCAGATACTATTGTTCAAACGTTTTGTCTCCTATTTATAAGTGTGGAAGCCTAGTGTACTCCATTTTCATTTAAACATCCAGATTTCTGGAAAGGTCATTCCAAACTTCCAATGAAAGTGTCTCGCCTGTGAGCCCTCTTGTAAAACAGTCTTTTGTTTCCTCAAGCCCTTCTACTGGGATAAGTCATGTTTCCCATCTGACATTTGGAAGAACATTCACAAATTTGGCGGTGATGCTGTCGTTCTTTTATCTGTTAATAAGGAATTGAAGGATATATTCGCACCGGTGGTTTATGACCAACTATACTTCAAAATCTCGGTAAGTTCATTAGAGAAAATGAAAATGAATGATGAATGTTTTTTAAGATATGGACCTGATTTCCCTGAATTTCCAATTGATTCATATGGGATCTATTTGAGGAACAAGGAAAGCTATAACTATGATTTCGAGTTTCTAGATATCCAACCTACTCGTGACTTTACATCTCCTTCAAATGAAAATCTTAATGAACCCAGAGAGCACTCTATAGTTAGTTCATTTGATAAGATTCAACATATTATGCATCATATCATTAAAAATCCACAATCAATCTTTAAGAAATATTTGGGATCAATTTCAATTGATATAGTAACGTTGAGCAAGTTTGATAAAATTTTCAATGCTAAGCCTATACAAGATGCTATAAAGGAATCTGAAAATATCAAAGATGTTACCAAATTCATTACATCTGGTGAAAGTTATCACACTGCATCATTTGATGATAATTTTTCAAGATGTAGATGGGGTTCAGAAAATAGTAAGCCTGTTCATAGAGTTATAAGATCACTCGAAGAAGCATCTCACAAATCACATGCTTATGAGTACCAATCTATAATGGAGATATATCCTTCAAATGTTTATTACAAGGAATTGATGTGTAATATGATTTTTGCTGAGAATAGTGATGACAAATATCTAAGAAATTGTTGCTATTTTGTTGCAGATCAAGATGACTTTAATAAGTGCAATGTGTATGATGTTAACCGTTCAGCTGGGGATGACATTTTTGAATATTTTGCAGTTGATGCGGAAAGAGAAGAGGCCAAGTTTAAACTTTTCACAGATAAGCAATTTAATATGAAGATTATGGACAGAAAGTTTGAAACAAGGTACAATACAATCCACTATATTGCAGATATAATTAACACCTTATTCATAAGTAATGAAGGTAAGGAATTGGCTGCATCGTTAGCTGTCACTGGTCCTGAAGAAAGCTTTTTAGAGCTTTCTGTGGCTATTACCAGTGATTATAATTCAGGTCTTGTACATAAAACTTCACATCATCCACTGATTGAAATGAAGGCAAAAGTTCTTATCTTAGGTAAAGTTACCACAGCATTTGATGAGAAAATGAGGATTCTTGGTAATTTACTTATCGAAGACAGTGCCAAATATCAATTTATAGAGTATGGTAGTCAAGTTCCAGATTCACGGATATTACAGGCCTGGGATTTTTGTACCAAGAGAATAAAAACTAAGCGTTTGCGTTTAAATTTTGTAGGAGACGTAGCTAAAATCTATAGTAGATTTGTTTTGTAAACTTGATATTTGGATATTTTGTTGTTTGTTACAGTTGTATAAGTGTGTAATTCTCGGCAATTGTTGTACTCGTGGTGTTATTTGGGATGGCTGCTTTTTGGCCTATCAACTACCCACGTGAACGAATCTGAAATGGATTTAGATGGGGATGATTTAACGAGAAACACGGCTAATATGAATTGGGCAAAAAAGGTTCTTAGTTCTTATCTTCTCCTGGGGCAATGATGAGCTTCTGAGAGGTAATGCCACGTTTCAAAGCCAAGTTGAAATATCTCTTTATCTGTTTTCTCTAATCCCTATTTGTTAAGAAGAGCAAATAGCCATATCATGCCAAAAGTCTAAAGACGGCTTTAACTCATCTGGGCACGAAGCACGAGTCCACCGTTGGCCAGTTAGCTGTTAATTTACATCGCACGAGTGCTCTCTTAAATTGATCCGTTAATTAGAGCAATGTTTAGCTGCATCAATGGTTTTATAATGCTTGTTTCTAACGGAAATATGGTATCCTAATTGGTATACCTTCAGCGAGAAGTTGATAACAACGACAAGGAAACACCAAAAAGAAGAAAATAAGTGTAATACATATGTAACAATCACTCTAGCCATCACTCCCCTTCATTTCCTACTCTTTTCACCGTAAAATTCCCAGCTTTTAACCTCCAATTCTCATACATCTGCCATTTCCCGTGTCATTTACTCGTAACTAATTTAATCACAACGTGCTGATCAGCTATCATCAATTTGAACTGAAATAGATGATACATCTGCGCTTATGTTGAAACACAAAGGGTATATAAACTATGGCGATCCCATTAGTTTTGCACAATGATCTCCCTAAAATCATCCAGATCTCATATCATCATCAATGTTGAACAAACACGATCTTCGTGAGGAGGCTATTCAAGAACAAGCCCATACACAAATTGAGATTGAAAATCCAAATGGTCACAAGATTGAATATGATGGTGAAGCTCGTTTAAATAGATATTCAAAGAAGAAATCACTTTCGGATATCTTTACCGTTATTTGTTCAGGTGTCGCTTTAGTTTCAGATGGATATCAAAACAATTTAATGACTATGCTTAATGCCCTTTTCAGTGCACAATATCCAAAGGCATACACTGGTGAGATGAAAACCGCGGTCTCTAATGCTTTATTAGTTGGTGAAATCCTGGGTCAATTTGGAATAGGTATAACTTGTGATTATATGGGAAGAAAATGGGCTATTGTATGGACAACGGTATTAATTGTTATTGGTTCTATAATGGCTACAGCTTCAAATGGTATAACACCAACTGGTATGTTTTGGATGCTTGTTGTTGCTAGAGGTACAATTGGTGTTGGTGTTGGTGGTGAATATAGTGCATGTTCAAGTGCCACATCGGAAGCTGCTAATGAAACAACAAAGAAAAGAGGTAGAATTTTTTGTCTAGTGACAAATCTTCCTTTATCATTAGGTGGTCCTTTTGCCATTTCAATTTTTTTAATTGTATTAAGTGCCGCTGGTGTTCATCATTTAGAGGTTGTATGGAGAGTTTGTTTTGGATTGGGGTTGATTTGGCCATTAAGTATTTTCTGGTTTAGATATAAGATGGCTGCCTCACATCTTTACAAGACATCTGCCATGAAACAAAATGTTCCATATTTTTTAGTTTTCAAATATTATTGGAGAAGATTATTAGGAACATGTGGTTGTTGGTTCATCTATGATTTCGTCACTTTCCCAAATGGTATTTTCTCCTCGACAATTATTGCTAATGTTCTTGATGATACCAAAGATTTGAAAAAAGTTGCTGAATGGACATTATTACTTGGTGTTATAGCGCTTCCGGGTGTTATAATTGGTGCATTAGTTGTGGATAAATTAGGTAGAAAATTCTGTTTAATGATTGGATTTTCAGGTTATTTGGTTATTGGGTTAGTCATTGGATGTGGTTATAATAAGATTAAAGAAATTGTTCCCTTATTTGTTGTGTTTTATGGGTTATTTAATAGTTTTGGTAATTTTGGTCCTGGTAATTGTATGGGATTAACTTCATCTGAAAGTTATGCTACACCTGTTCGTGGTACTTTATATGGTTTATCTGCAGCCATGGGTAAAGTTGGTGCCGCTGTGGGGACTCAATGTTTCACAAAGATTCAAACTAATTTAGGTAAACAATGGACTTTTATCATTGCTGCAATTTTAGGATCTGTTGGTGTTATCTTGGCTTATTTCACAATCCCACATTTAAAAGAAGATGATTTACAATTGGAGGATATTAAATTTGAAGAATATTTAAGAAATAACGGTTACACTGGTAAGATTGGTCTTGATGATGGTAGTTCATCCACTGGTGATGATTCATCTGTTGAACAGATTTACATTGCTGAACAAGATAAAGACCAGTTTGAAGAACCAGTTAAATAATATATATTATAATGTACCATGCTTTTATATCAAACTATATAACCCCGAGGAGATTAAACTCAATGTAGCACTAACAAGTATGAAATACACATCTTTTTCAAAACCTGCAAAGAAATACCAGCCAATTAGACCTACAATACAATTCCCAATTGCGCCCACTGCAATCTCTAAACCAAAAAAGACAGCTTCTTGTCCCGAAGGTAACATTTCACTCAACTTTGCTCTATTAAACGATCTAAATGCACTAGCAGAAGCTACAAATAGACACTCCACAGTCCAAAACTTCCAATGACTATTGAGTCCCGAGATCATAGAGGCCAAATATAAGAGAATCATCCAATGGTTGAGTCCATGTAGCCATGTTTTGGAAGTACCACCTATTTTCATCCAAAACCATACACCTGTAATGGCACATATAAAGCTCCAAATCATAAACCCTGTATAGACATCATCACTTGATTCTATAAAGCTTCGATATTTCAAATGGATGTGCATCATAAAATTTGACATCCCAACGTTCCAAATCCCCCATGATATACACCATAAAGTACAGTCCTTTTTTTGTTGATTTTGTTGATTTAAGTAAGGTGTAATTATAGCTTCTTCATGTGGGTTTAAATCCTCAACCTGGAAACTCATAAAGAATGCCAAAACACCAACAATCCCCACACAATACTCCAATTGAATTCCATACTGAGCCATGATGAATCCCAATGAAAGTACACAAAGGGATCCCATATTGGCAAACAACATCCCACAACCACTTGCATTTTTAGACTTGATTCCATAACGTATCAAACCAGGTACGATGGAGCTAATACATGATTCATACAACCCGGTGAAACTAAGTAAAATAACAAATGAAGTCTCCAATATGAGCCGAGTGATGTTGATCTCATTGGTGAATAACAATGGGATGCAGAAACATAATGAAGAAATAGAGAAAATTATTATAATCACATGTAGTAAACTTTTAGCCCTAAACTTTTGCAGTAATGGTAATAACGATATGGCCAAAAATGAACCAATACAACGCAGTAAGAAAACTTTGGATTCTGGTGAGTGTGTATGGGAATTGATCAAATGTGTTTGTAAAATGGCTGGGATGTATGTTCTTATCAGTGTAGATAGTGGTGAGATGGTTAGGTTTAGTATTATATATGCACTGTATGCCCTTTCGGTGGATTCATCACGATCAAAACGGTCACGGAGTGCTGGGTTCAACAAGGGTAAGGTCTCCTGATTAGACATGTTGATATATCATATTCTGGCTGTTCAGTGACATCTAGTTGATGAAATTCAGTGACTTTATATAGGTATAGGGGTTTTTGAGCAAATAATAACGGCTGGGTCTAGAACTGAAAATCATGGTGACTTAAAGTTGTACTATTACAAGCTGTTAACCGTTATAGCACTATCTCTGTAAACAATACAAAATAAACGTTATAGCTGCATGAATATAAAGGTACAATCTAGGAATCGCAGGAACAACTGTGTACGTTATGGCTTATCTTATCTAATCACGCGCAGTCTCGGGAGAGTCTAATTATCCAATTATGCAAAACAACAGTAAAATCAGCGTAGACAGTGACAATTGACACGTAAGAGATTCAAATAGTATAAACAAGTCAAACCAAACAAGTTAGATATCACCAATTGTTATTCTATTGTCACATCACCAATTTCTAGTTATTCACATTCCGAAACCTGAAAGTGCACGCCACGAAAAGCCATATAATAAACTTTACAACACAATTGCTATAAATCTGACCCATGGACTTTATACGCAAGATGGTCAACGAACTATCGCCATTTGCACACTCTTCACACTCAAACCAGAGAAACTTCACCAAGAACGTCAAATTCTTGGTAATTGTGGGATTATTAGTGCTTGTGACTAGACAACTATTCTTCATGGCGGAACCAGCAGCACAGGAGGTTAGCTTCAAGATATATAGTCATAATATCAGATATGACAATAAAAACCTAGGTGGACAGGAGAAACCATGGTCTACTAGGAAGAAGGAGATATACAAGTCTATCAAGTATAACTCGTTCAATACCAAGACTGTTATCACATTGCAAGAAGTTTTGAAGAACCAATTGGACGATTTGATTGAATTGCTTAACGAAGGTGCAGATCTAGGTTGGACTTATTACGGTGTTGGAAGAAGTGATGGTAAAACAAAAGGTGAATATTCACCTGTTATTTTCAATGAAAATCAATTCAAATTGATTGATTCTTCCACTTTTTGGTTAAGTGAAACTCCTGATGTTCCAGGTTCTATTGGTTGGGATGCTAATCAAGAACGTATTGTTACATGGACAAATTTAAAACCACAATGGGGCAAACCAATAAATGTATTCTCTACGCATTTGGATCATATTGGTGTCAAGGCCCGTGAAGAATCTGTTAAATTGATTGCTAATAAAACAAGAACTTATAATCATGATCTAAGTTTTATTGCAGGTGATTTTAATAGTGAACCTCATGAAGAAGCATATCAAACATTACAAAAAGTTTTCAAAGATTCAAGATTATTTAATGAAGTGAAATATGGGTTTGATAATACATTCACTGGATTTGATAAAAAATCAAGACATAAAGTTATTGATTATGTGTTTTTCGATCCAAGATTATCAAAGATTCAAGGATTTTCTGTGTTGGATAATCATTTTGATGGAATTTATTCAAGTGATCATAGACCTGTTGTGGTGGAGGTGACCATTTAAATCTGTCTATAATACATCTACTTTTTATTTATACAATTGATGTAGGTTTCCAACTGGTTAATTTGTTTTTGCCTAGTTCGTAAATTGTATTGATTAATCGATATCACCGATATATACCAACCCGATTAAATATCTCGGTGAAGAATATAAAAATTGGAGGTCTAGAGGCCAGCTTAGGGATAGAGCTATTATCCAATGATACCATTGAGTGACAGCCTATCTACTCATATCTCACCCGATAAACTCAGGGATTCAGTCATGTATTTATGACTTGACGAACCTCATCACCGTTAACTTCGAAAAATGCTAAGCTAAGAACACCCAAATGTAAACACGCCAAAGTATAATTATCACACCAGAAATAAATGTGTAAATAAATAGATATATAACCAAATTCAGATCCTTTGTATTTACAATCATCTTGTATAAAGGACCAAATAAGCTATCATGCTATTGAAAACTATAATCATCACTTCATTAACATTAGCTAAAGCTACAGCTGAAGCTCTACCATGGGCAAAAGCAAATCCACAAGCTGAAGCTGCTGCACAGGCCTACGCAGAGGCATTAGCTGAAGCTATAGCTTTTGCTCATCCAGACCCAGAAGCATATGCTCTTGCTGCCTCGGCTGATGATTGTGCCACTATTGCATGTCATGCTGCCTGTGGTTATTTGATCCTTGACGGTTCAGCATGTTCAGAAAATAAACAAGATACTTATTCCGGTCCATATAATGAAACTTGTCTATGTGATGCTGATAGTAAATTCATGAAGAGATATCCTAGTTGTATGGAATGTGGTTGGACTTTATGGAAATATTATGGACCTTATGTCACTTCTGCTTTGGAAGTGTGTAAGACTTTAAGTACAGAGCCAACTGGTACTTTGAGATGCTCAACAACCTTAAGTGAATCTTATACAAGAGAGGCTAATGCTGGTTGTGCTTATGGTGGTGCTTGTGTCACTTCTTCTGCTTCAGGTGGTAATAGTAGTAATGGGACAAGTGCTCAAAATGACGCCTCTGTTGCTTCATCTGGTGCTTCATTGACTTCTAGTGGATCCAGCGAAACTGAAAACTCTTCTTCTAGTTCAGCTTCAAGTGGATCATCTCAAGAGTCAGGTGCAAGTTCAAGTTCTGATTCAAGTTCTGATTCAAGTTCAACTTCTGACTCCAGTTCAAGTTCAAACGTCTCTTCAGCCACTAACGGTGCTCAAATGTTGATTGCTGGAACATCTGTCTTTGGAGGATTGCTCGTTGCCCTCTTGATCTAATGCTATATACCCCTTTTGTACTATATACTCAATATTGATATTGTTCATTGTGTCATTGTTTAGTAAACATGTATTTTTCGCGACTGTCTTTTATTATTGTTTACGCGACGAAACTGAAACATAACCAAACATCACCAAGTTGTAAAATTCTATTGAAAATAAAGGATCAAAAGCTATAAAATGGCCGACAGATCAGACGCGTCGATTGTGCTGGATTTAGCGTGGAAACAGATCGATAGGACGGGCAAAGGATATGTGAGTAATATGGTGAAACAATCACAGCGGTTAACTAACAAATGCTGATATTAGATCCATGGAAGAGACTTTGTTCTTTTGTTTGACGCTATAGACTCATTACTCAACTCGAGGATATTAAACACCACGGGACGCTCCATCGTGAGGGATTTCAGTAAAAACGAGGCTCATTACAAGATCCAGAAAAGTGAATTCAAGACATTGTTTATTTCATTATTAGGTACATCGTTCCATAACGCATTGGAATCCATATCGTATGACCGTACAATTTTACAACTAGAGAAAGAAGACAATTCAGTACTTCCGGAGATGCCAATGTTGACATCGACCCCTGTGAAAGGTGAAGATGATGATCTTGATCGATTTAAACCAAATTTTAAAGCTGAATATTCCAAGATTAGGAAATTACAAGATAATAGTGAAGATGAAATACGGTATAGGGATGAATTAATTGAAAAATTGGAAAATAAAGATCTGGGTACTAGGGAACATGAAGACAAAATAAAATTGTTACAGAAAAGGATAACAAATCTCGAGGAAGACATATCTTTTAGAGAGAAGATAATTAG
The DNA here is from genome assembly GCA_030582155.1 of Hansenula lynferdii. Taxonomy (NCBI): domain Eukaryota; kingdom Fungi; phylum Ascomycota; class Saccharomycetes; order Phaffomycetales; family Wickerhamomycetaceae; genus Hansenula; species Hansenula lynferdii. Next base: position 2,813 of record JAKTWT010000234.1, on the reverse strand, counting down.
AGATTCACAAGATGAATTAAATCAAAAGGATCAAAGACTGAAAAGACAACAGGAGAAAATATCACTCATGGAGAATGAAATCAAAATTTTAAGAAATTCAGATAAATCAGCATTCTCCTCCGGTACATCAGATTTTTTCAATAAATCATTAATGGAACGTGTAAAGGAACAACAACGTGCAATTGAATCTTTAAAATTAGCATTAGCTTCTAAATCAGATATAGTGGCACAAAAACCTGTGATAATACCCAATAGCAACCCAATCATTGGAACAAACTTCACATTACCAAAAGATTTAAATTTAACATGGCGGAATATACTTTACACTATAATAACGTTATTTTTATTATACATCATATTTACACCATCTAATACGAATTCTATAGATGAATCATGGTATACTGGGACATTTTTAGAACCATTGATATATAAATTATTTGAAGAACAAGAAATTGATTATGAATTTTATAATTTAGGAGATGTTAAATTTGATTATCTACAAAGTGAAATTATAAATTAACTTTTAATATTAATACACGAGGGATTTATGAAATGAATTTATATAGCCACTTTGTAACAGTCTATTTACAAAACATGTTGAAAAGAGCCTTGACAATTTTGATACCAATATTAATGTTTTGTTGATTAGCAAATCCACCACCATTATTATTATTACTATGATTATTATTATTATTGTTATTATAATGTTGTTGTTGTTGTTGATAACCACCTTGGTTATAATTGTTTTGATTATGTTGTTGATATTGTGGTTGTTGTTGTCCAGTGTATGCATGACTTGGTTGTGAAACATTACCATTTTGTGCACCTGAACTAACTTGTTCACCTGTAATTGGTTGTAAATTCCCCCAATTTGATGGGATTCTTGAACCATTTAATTCAATTATAAGTACACCTGTGTTTTTCTTATCTATATAATTTTTAAATCCAGCTTCATCACAGAGCTCTTCCACTGCAGGTTTTAATTTAGCAACACCACCTTTTGAATGTAAACCTTTACCAACTATAACTTCTAATCTTGATTCATTTCTTTGAACACCAGCAATGATTCTTCTTTTCAATATCCATTGTGCTTCTTTAACATATAACCCATGTAAATCTATTTCATCACCATCACTATCAGCATTATTTGCAATAAATACATATTCTGCAGCTTGGAAATTATAATCTTCAGCTATATTTAATTGTTTTTTTGAAGCTTCAGATAATTCATGAGCTTGTTGTTTATCACCAGATTTAAAAGCTTGTTGAGATTGTGATGAAAGTTTTTGTTTCTTCTTAAATGCTTGATCAGCTAAATCACGAAGTCTTTTATATTCATTATCTGAAACATGATTATAATCACGTTCTTGACCACCTTTAAACCTGTTAGTTACATCTCAATAAATCAACGAGCTTATTCATAACTCACCATTCAATAGGTGTCCTCTATCAAGTGTAGCAGCAGCACTCATTTTTTATCCTTTTAATAACTGTTTAAAAGTGTTTTAGGACTACTCGAGGAAACGTAAATTCATCTGCAATATATTTAGTACCTGAAATTACCAAAAGTAAACAAATTGATAACGGCTGGCTGAAAGACAGACACGTGCCCTAGTCAGGTGATGTAGCCTTTCGATCACGTGCTCCTGGCTATATGCCCTAACGTGGTGTGAAGAGGTCTTTATGCCCTGAAAACTGAAAAATAGGAAACTTGGTGTCCAGATGTTATGCTTCCAAATTTTTCATCTGAAGGTGTACTATGAAAAAAAAAATATACAAGTTTATCAAATCTTCAATTCCATCGCTACTTTCCTTTGTTAGTTATCTATCATAGTATCATCCAAAATGGCTAAATCAACTCCAAAACAGTGAGTTTATATGAACATAAGATGAGTTTAAAATAACCATCTGGAAAGACTTACCACTCAAGAATATGAAATTTCATATTGATGTTTTTTTTGATATTTTTATAATATTATATGAACCCATATTTACATTGATAAAGAATTTGATCTTTACTCTTTGTTTATATGTTATTCTTCACAATAGTATCATACCTTCATTAAGGGTATTTGAATTTATTGTTAGAGGCATGGATTATTATAGGATTCTTTTAACTGTCTGAAATACCAATCATGGTTAAGAATCTCTATATAATCTCTGACCTTAATGAATCATAGGATGTTAAAAGATTTGTTTCTTTATAACATTCCTACCTGCATCGAATGAGTGGTATCATTTCGATGGTTTTTTTCCACAATTCTTGTCAATCTTGAACTTTGAATTTTAGTAAACTAACGAGTTTTCCAATAGAGTCATCACTGCTGAACAAATTTTAGTTCCAGAATCTCAATTAAAGAGAAACACTGCTTCAGCTAAATTATCTGAAAAAGCTGTTGCTGAGAAAATTGCTCGTAAACAAGTATGTTATACTCAAATTTATTCTATCAACAAATTGTTTCTTTATTGTGATGAAGACCAACCATTTTTATTCGACTAGCTACGGCGATGTTGTCTGTTTAGTTAACCATCTTTCGGGACTGACATTAAGAAACAATTTGAATATCATTTCACAAATGAATTCAGTACTAACCAATTATTAAAGGCTAACAAAGAAAACCGTGAAGCTTTGTTGAAGAGAACTGCTGCTTACCACAAGGAATACGTTGATGCTGAACGTGCTGTTATTAACGCTAAACGTGAAGCTAAAGCTGCTGGTTCATACTATGTTGAAGCTCAACACAAATTAGTTTTCGTTGTTAGAATCAAGGGTATTAACAAAATCCCACCTAAACCAAGAAAAGTTTTACAAT